>PVKA01039997.1:0-19078 GCA_004027165.1 Ctenomys sociabilis | reverse complement strand
ACATCTTTTTCAACCATTCCTCATGTGATGGACATCTTGGTTGTTTCCAAGATTTTGCTATCACACATTGTGCTGCTATAAACATAGGTACACATATATCTCTATGATACAATGTATCCAGATCCTTTGGGAAAATTCCCAGTAGGGGGATAGCCGGCTTGAATGGGATTTCTAGTCCTACTCTTTTGAGGAGTCTCCATACTGACCTCTACAATGGTTGTACTAGTCTACATTCCCACCAGCAGTGGAGAAGTGTTCCCTTTTCCCCACAACCTCTCCAACATTTGTTGTTGGTTGATTTCCTTATGATAGCCATTCTTTCTGGAGTGAGATGGTATTTCAGTGTTGTTTTTATTTGCATTTCACAAATGGCTAGCGATGTGGAGCATTTTTTCATATATTTATTCGTTTCTTTAATTTCGTCCTCTGAGAAGTGTGTATTCATCTCAGATGCCCATTTCTGAATTGGGTCTTTAAATTTGAGGGCCCTGTTATATCTTAGTTCTTTATAAATTCTAGTAGTCCTCTGTCTGATTGCTTATTAGTTAGGATTTTTTCAAAGTTTGTGGGTTGTCTTTTCACTCTGTTGACAATTTCTTTTGACATGCAGAAGCTCCTTAAGAAGAGTTGATCCCATTTGTTGATTCTTTCAAGAGCTTCCCATTCGAATATATGTTTGCTCATGAACTCTTTACCTACCACTATGTCTTCAAGAGTTCCTCCTACTTTCTCTTCCAGGAGATTGAGTGTTTCTGTTTTAACGTTTAGATCTTTAATCCATTTTGATTTTAACTTAATGCATGGTGATAGAGCTGGGTCAAGTTTTTAGTTTTCGGCATGTAGAGAGCCATGTTTTCCAGCACCATTTGTTAAAGAGGCTATCTTTCTTCCAGTGAGCTTGTTTGGCCCCTTTGTCGAAGATCAGATGGCTGAGTGTGGTTGTAGATGCCTCTGCATCTTCTAATCTATTCCACTGATCCTCAGGTCTATTTTGTTGCCAATACCATGTTGATTTTATCACAGTGGCTTTGTAGTATAATTTCAAATCAGAAATTGTGATGCCTCCTGCCTTGTCTTTATTGGCCAAGATTGCCTTTGCTATTCTAATAGGTCATTTGTGGTTCCAAATAAATTTTAGGATTGATTTCTCTATATCTGAGAGGTATGTTGGTGGCAGTTTGATAGGGATTGCATTAAATCTGTACAGCAATTTTGGGAGTATGGCCATCTTCACGATGTTGGTTGTTCCTATCCAGGAGCATGGAATATCTTTCCATTTTCTGAAATCTTCTATAATCTCTTAGGATGTTGTAATTTTCCGTGAAAAGATCTTTGACTTCCTTGGTTAAGTGAATCCCAAGGTATTTCATTTTCCGCGGTGCTATTGTGAAAGGTATTGTTTCTATAGTTTCCCTTTCAGTGTGTTTGTTATCTGTATAGAGGAATGCTATTGACTTCTGCGTATTGATTTTGTATCCTGCTATGCTACTACATAATTCTATGAGAGGCAAGATCTGCACTAATGGTGGTTGGACAGGATATTATGTCAGCTTCTAGTACTATGGTCATCCACTAGGTAAATAATTATTGAATTTTTGATATAATTCAGGTATAAAAAAATAAGATAAGTAAGCAGCTACACTCTTAATTCACTGATAGGAGATATCTGCTAAAATAATATCTGTAAATATAATATCATGTATGCACCTTATACAATACCAAAACGTTATGAAAACAGTTTGCAGTGTATTAATTCATCGAATCTGTATGGTTAAGGTGTCTTGAAACTGTCTGATTGACATTTGTATCTCAATAAAATAAAAATAAATGAATAATAATAAAAAAAACAAGGACTGCTTTTTTTATTATTTATTTATTTTTGGTGGAACTGGGGATTGAAGTCAGGCCCTTGTGCTTGCCAGGGAAATGCTTATTCCACTGAGCCATCTCCCCGGCTATTTCTGTTTCTATATAAACACAACTTATATAAAAAGAGAGCTCCTACTATAAACACTGCCCCTTTCCCATTCTTCTCTTTTTTTGGTGTGAGGGACTGAACTCAGGGCCTTGGGTGTATTAAGCACATGACCTATCTCTGAGCAACATCCCTACCCTCTAAATACTGCTTTCAACAAAGAGAACAAATTTTAATAGAAAATAAAAACTCTCAAATTTGCAATTTAATAGAATTTATGAACTAATTCAATCATACATTCAATAAGTACTGACCACTGTCTACCACACCAGCACTGTTCTGGAGCTGGAGACAGCAGCAAACAAAGGGGACAAAGTCCTGGCACTCCCATTCTGGTGGGGAGACAGTAAAAACAAAGGGAGACAGCCTGAGTTTCAATGATTCCAGAAGCACGTGTCTCTGAGTGCATCCGATGGTCACGGTTGGTCTGTAGGGGTCGTGGTGTGAAAATATGTGATCCAGACAACTTCAGGGTGCGCACCAACAGCGTGACAGAAAATTCCAGACACAGCAGGAAGCACTCTTTTAGGTTCATGAATACATGTGTGCAGGGTGGGAAGTGGCAGGAGTGACACATCAGGGGGACCTAGCATCTTTCTGGATGTGACAGTCCAGGAGGTCCACAATGAACAACAGAGGTGAGCTTATGATCTTCTACCGATTTGCTTAGAAATGCAACCTGACCCATCATCTTATGTATCAAATGTGACATTATGAGCCAAAATGTAAGCCTGAGATGGCTTGAATTAAGAAGAGATGATTCAAAAATGCAGGTCTCTGTGGAAACTCTGAGGATTATCTAATCTGATTGACTGCATGTCTTGAAGATGCATGTGTAAGACAAGTAAGAAATTTTAGAAAAAGCAAGAAATGAACACATAGGGGTGACATATGCCAAAAATCTATGTCTGATGATTCATTTTACTAAAGAAAAGATTGTGGTTCCTGATTCAACCAGAATGACTTTTTAAAAATTTGGAATAATTTCTCTTGCTGTTTTTGTTATTAACACCAGCTGACAGCATTCCGTCCAACAGGCAGTGCCTGACACCCTAAGGCCCAGATATTTGTGACGGCGTAGGCTTGGTTCATATTATCTGTGCAACTGTTTTATTTCTTTTTTTAAACTCATCATCAAGCTAATTTGAAGTGAAATCTTTTGAAAGAATGTTCTCAGCAGTGAACCCTGACCAAATAAAGTTACTTCCTGCTAACTGAAGTTTAATCCCTAGAAACACCAGCATTAAATTTGCTCTACTGTGCTGCAAAGTGCTGTGACTCATGGAATAGGAATCCTTGGGGTACAGCAGATATCGCTCTTGGGAGACCCAGGAGCACATGTAGAATGGCCTTATCATTTCTGCCACTGGAGGCACCTAGTAGAGCACTGCTCTGGTGCTGTGGGGAAGAGAAATTGTCCACGTTAACTGAAAGCTGATCTTGCAATTGAAGAGAGATGGTGGTGGTGGGAGGAGCAAGGGCTATTCTTCAAAGGAAACACCAACCAGAACCTGAGCAATACAAGGCAATCTTGACTGAAGAAGCATTGGCATAAACAGGTAACAATCCACCTGTGTTCTCTTCAAAGATATTTTCTTTTCCTCTAGAACCCCATTGGGATTCCAAGGTGCAGGGACTTCAGATTTGCTTCATGTTTACTAAGCCTCAAGCACTCATTCCTCTTACTGTAAAGCAAGGAAATAATTGGTTCAAGTGGTTAATTCAAGTGCTCAATGTCATGCATGTATCACTTCAGTTCAGTCTGGCGTGTCCTCAAATGTCTGTATATTAAATGCTTGGGGGTCCCAGGTGGTGCTATTGGGAGGTGGTGGAACTTTAACACGTGGAGCCTAGTAAAAGGAGCTAAGGTCATTGGGGTGTGGCCTTGAAGGCAATGTCCCAACCTCGTTATCTTTCTCTCTTTGCTGGTCAGGTGCTACGAGGGGATTGGGTTTCCTCTGCAGAATACCCTGCCATGATACACTGCCTCACAACAGGCCCATAAGCAACAGGGGCAAGTGACCATGGACTTCAACCCTTGGAACCAAGAGCCAAAGCAATCTTTCTTCCATTCTTTAAGTAGTTTATCTCAAGTATCTTGTTATAGCCCCAGAAAGCTAAGTAACACAGATATCAGAAGGTAGGCTAAACATGTGATTCGTGAAATCATACTGTGATGTAGACACGGCAAAAGTGTCCAGTTTTCCCACTTTTTTTTTTTTTTTACTAATTTGAACATTATTATTCTTACTATTTTTAACATTTTATTCTAATTACTTTAAGGTTTACATTTTTATTTTTTTTGGTACTGGGGATTGAACTCAGGACCAGGCAAGTGCATATACTGTTGAGCTATATCCTGGGCCCAGAAAAGGTTTAAACTTGATAATTGTTAATAATGATCTCTTTATTTAAAGGCGTTATAGTATCTTTTGGGTGAACTGGGGCAATAGGGCAAAATATACCCACTGAAATCTTACCCTGAGATGTGAATCTACTAAGGAGGGCAGGGCAAGGAGGTGATGGAGGGTGAGAATGACCCACATGTGCTGTGCGTAGGCATCAGTCTTTCAAAATGAAACTCTTCAATCTGGATAGCCAATAACAAGTACTTTAACAAAAGAAAACCTTCCTGTTCTCTCTCCCCTTTCCCCTTCCTTTCCAAGTCATGATGGAAAGAGAAGCCTGTTAATCCCTTGGGAGCTGAGCTACCCTGCCTTCCTGGGCACTGTGTGCCTTGCATGGGGAATGCTGAATCATGGGGGTATTGGATGGGACCTGGACATCCTGCCAGAGCCTGCTGGGGAATTTCATCACCTGAATTCTAAGGTCTCTTTGAACTGCCCCAGACCTCCTCTGATCATAGGTCACTCAGTTTGTTTATTGAATCAACTCTTTTGAAGAATCCAGACAGTTCAGTGGGGAGTACACATATAACACAAGAAATGCTGTGCTTGAAGAAATACCACGTGTGAAGTACTATTTCTTTGAAAATGGAAACTCCAAAAGCAGTAATTAATTTGTTGTTGCCAGCACCTAGGTGACCTCTGGGTGAAAACTGATATTTTTGAAGCATAAAGCACCTGAGGGGCACCTGGCCTTGGATTCTTGGAAACATTTCCTGCGAAGTTGTTCTCACACTGCAACCTGCAGGATGTGTAGGCAGCTGCTTGCCAGGCCAGGGGCAGTGAGCATCTTCAGAGGTGGGGATGGATGGAGGAATGGACTAGCATGGTTGGGGATTCAGTGGTCTCCCCACCTGCAGGATCTGTCCTGTGATTTCAGGGGGCCCCTACAACCACAGCTGGTGCTGACCACTCTATGTACTTCTTTGCTACACATGCATACTTGTGATAAAGTTTAAATTATAAATTAGGCACTATAAGAGGTTGACATGACTAATAATAACATGGAGCAGTTATAACAATATCCCATAAAATTGGTGTGTATGTGAATGTGATCTCTCCAGATCTCTCTTGCACATTACCTAATTATATTGTATATCTTAGCAACTGCATCCACAAGACATTTTTCTTTATTAAGTTAAGAAATTCTACCTTTTTACTTAAAGAAAACACTTTATGGCTTCTGTTTGGCGTATGTATATTGCTGGCATCTTGTGCTTGGGGGTCATGGTTCATTAGGTTAAGAAAGGTGACTTAACACAAGCACTGCAAGTCCACAGTGAGCATCTCTGATTACAGAGGTGACTGCAAAGTGGCTAAGAGTGAACCGCTCATGTAGTGTGGCTACGCCCAACAGAGCCTTGGGCAGGGTAGAGCAGAATAGTGCAAGAATAGTGCTGCTCAGAATGATGCTCAATTTAACCCTTAGGAATTAAGGGATAAATTGACCTTTAATCTCACTGTGGATAGCTGAAAGCACAGCACAGGAAAACTTAGGTAGGTGGGGACTGTGCTATGAAGTACGAGAAAAGCTAGTGGCAGGGGTTTGTGGAGAAGCTGAGAGGTGGGGTTGGTTAGGTGCAGCTGGAAACATCAACTATGTGGAGAGTGAAACTGGGGACCCAGTCAAGAGAAGTTACGGTAGCCATCATAATAAGAACCACCTAGACAATTGCTTCAAAGACCAAGAGGTATATGGGCTGCTGTAGAAGTGCCAGCAGAGTGTAACTGTTAGAAGGAATTTAGGTTGGTTATGGAATCAGACTGGATAGCCACACAATGGCTGTCTGCAGACCAGAGAGCCAGGGAAACCAGTAGCTTCTCTGTCCAAGAAGCTGGAAGCCTTACAACAGAAGAGACCAATCACATGGCCACACTCTGAGGCCAAAGGCCTGGCACCTCTCTAGAGAGGTGTTGGTGTGAATCCCCATTCAAGGGGTGAATAAGTCTGATGTGTAGGAGCAATGAGAGTTGTGAAAACACTCATCTGCTCACGAGCAGAGCATGCGCACCTGTGAACTTCCTCCTTTTGTTGTCTTGTTTCCTCTGGGACCCACAGTGGACAGTGCTGCCCATGTTCAGGGCAGTTCCCTGGCTTAGTCTCTGACTCACATGCCCATCTGCTCTGGGAACACTTGCATAGATGCATCTGGAACTGGGCTTGACCAGTTTCTAGGTGTCTCCCCATCCAGTCACTTTGGGAACTGAGACTGACCACCATGGCAGCCCTGGAGAGTTTGGAAGCAGAGATTTGCCTTGTGGGTAGATGACACATATGCCTAGAAGAGGCTGGATCAGTGGGCCTTTTGTAGGTGCTTGTAGGTTCACTAGAAGAAAGCTAAATCCCAATCTTTTCTCTGTCATCTGTCTTTCTTTAACCCATAAAAGCAAATGGAACCTGTAGATGTTTCCTAAAGAAAAGGAATGGAGACTGTTAGGGAAAGTGAATGTTCTTTAAAACATTTTTCTTCCATATCAATGTGTGAACCTCCACACATATTTAATAGTCAGTAAGATGTGTAAATTTTTGGTTATTATAGAAGACAGGTATAGAAATGCTGCTGGCTCTGTTACTTGAATAGCAAAGAGGTCCTTGAGAACTTGAAGACTTTTTTGGGGATGCATTCTATTTCCTTTTGATAGAAACTTTCCTAATATTTACCCCTGCAGTTTAATTACATGGATGAGCTTATGCTCGTATTAGGGTAAGCAAAGGGAAAATTCTGTATTGTTTTGCATCCAGTTTCTTAACTGAGATAATATAAGCTGCCTCAGGGCTTTTGTGAGGGTTGAGTGAGCTAATGTTGGGGGGGATCAACACTATATCAGTTTTATAAGTCACCTCATAACTACCAATTCCCTTTTGTTTTCTTCTCTGGCATGCTCTTTCTTTTTTAATGTACTAGTAAAGGGTCTACGGGGTCTCACTACACAGATCAGACTCACAGTTATCCTGTTTTCAGGCTCCTAAGTTCTTTGACTGTAGGTGCATGACACCATGCCCAGTCTCAATCATCATCTCAGCATCCACCAGGGGTGGGGCCCGCATAGCATGCTGGGATTGAACCCCACGCCCCGTGTCTGCCTAAGCAGGCACTTTAATCCACTGAGCTGTCTGGCCAGTCCTGGCATGCTCTTTCCTTTAAGAAAAACCTTGTATTGGCCTCATAATCAATAAAATAGACTAAACGAGAATAGAAAAACAAAAGGAGAAAGTGGTGGAGAAGAAAGCCAAGGAAAAAAAAGAATAAAGCAATGATTGTTACCATAATATAAAAATCAGTCCAGAAATGCAACTTTAGTTAAAACAATCTTTGGCATTGTGCTAATCAAAATAATTCAGGCTTTAAACATTTATTATAAAACATTTTTTGATGCCTATTAAATGCCAGGTACTGGAATAGGCACGAGGAATTAAAAGGGGAGCAGTTAGCTCCTGATCCCTAGGAGCTCAACTTTCCCTGGGAAAATAGACACAAACCCAAATATCTCTACTGAGCTACTCAATTCTGCAACAGAAGGCTATACAATGGGGGATGGCTATGCAATGTGGTTGTTACATTAAAAAGATTACTTAGATGTAGCCTTATGACCTTCACTTGTCTGTAGCACGTTACAAAGATGCTTAGACTTTTTTTTCCAGAAAATTCCTTGCTATTGGGCAGATGATTGGGAAAACCAGTTGTTTAGATTCTGAATGACTTCTTTTGGATTTTGTAGGAATTATCTGAGCAGAGAGGCAAAAAGCTCATGTATTAAGGTAAGCCAAGGATCTTCAATTTCCTCAAGGGTTAAAAAGTTTTACCATTTGTTTTATAGCAAGACAAGCAAATGTATGTAAGATCCAAATGAAGCCTCTCCCCACTTAGCCATCTAAAGAAGTTGGCACATCCAGTGAGAATGTGTAGGTTGGAAAGAGGTCCCTGAGCGACAGCTCATGGCTTTAAGAAGATCTGACAGCTTCTTATTTAGATAGAGTGGGTGCCTTAGTTGACATGAAAGTTTAATGACACACAGCCCTAATTATCCTATACTCTCTGGAATCGCTGAAGCCACAACACGATTCTGGGTGACATATTTTTGCCTTTCTTGTGATGATCAGTCTCCACTAACTGGTCATCGGATCAAATCACCCTGCAAATGCAAACTCCTGAACCATTTAATGAGACTCTTATCTATAGCCATCTTGGAGGCCTCTATTGAATTCTCTCCCATCTTTTCCTCCAATAAACAACAACATCAAAATAATGCTTCCATTAAAGTAGATGTGCCTTTGTTTGAGATGTCAGGTTTAGGGCTGCCTGGCTTCTGAAACAGGCGAAGGCATAGTTCCTTTGCTATGACAAGGTAAAGGGCTCACTGGAGCGATCAGAGCAATTATTTAGAGCTACCCGTCAGGTTAATCAGCTCTGGTTCATCTGATGGGAAGAGGTGACCTAAACCTGCCTTTTCAAGCCATCAATGGACAGTACCTCTGCCTTCAGCGTCTTCTTGGACACACACAAATTTCAAGTATCTATTGGCAAAACTTAACTTTCTTGTATTTATCGTTATGTCCTATTTTAATAGTCCTCTTATTCAGAGGTGGTCATTATGGTTTAATTGTTTTGCAGTTTTTCTTCTATCCCACTTGACATTTTACTGCTAAGCTCTCATGTGATACAGCAAGAGTTCTTCTGGGTTGTAGAAATTGTCTCAGTTTCTTTCATCCTACCAAGTCATCCTGACAGCAGATAAAAGCCTTTTAGTGCAACTTAGTGTTACCAAAGAAAGAAATTCAAAAGCTGTAGGAAAAGGGCTCATATCTGAAGTAGAGGCTATTGAAAAGACTCATCAATCACCATGTATCTTTTCATCAGCAGCACCATTGTCCTAATAAGCATCACCCCCTTGTTTTCACTGTGTTTTTTTTTTTTTTTTTTTTTTTTTTTTTTTTTTTTTTGCTCTGTGGTTCCTCTGTAAGGCAGGTAAGGCAAGGATAGGCTGACTGGGGCTGTACGTTTTTGATCTCTAGTTTTTAAGGTTGGTTATTTTCTGGCTAGGTCTTTATAGGGAAAGAGGGCACCATTAAAATGGAATTAAATATATATAGTACAGCCTCTTGGACCTCTTGGACTCATACAATTTAAGGGAAGAAAGACTCAAACATCCATTAAAAAATATAGTGAATTGCAAATAGAGGACAAACAGAAGTTCAGTCTGTAAAAGTAACTGAAACAATGTCGTATAAAGTCAAAAGTTTTTGAAGGATGACAAATGAACAGTATTTACTTCAACCAGGGCAGGTGAGGAGGAAGTTTTTATTCTTTCTTCTAGTTCTCAGAGAAATAGGGAAGAGGTGAGACACTATTTTCAGAATTTCTTTAGGAAAGGGAATTGGATGCCTTGTTTGATAGGGTCTTTGAGCCACTACATTAACACCTCTTTTAAAATTAAATATCTTGGTAATTTTTATGCAGGTAAGATTACTTTCATTGGCTGATCAACAGCAATGATAAGATTGTGCTAACCATTTCCTTGATCAGAAGTAGGCCCTCAAGCAAGGCAAGGCATTCTACTTGATTTGGGCCATTCCAATTTTCTCTTTGCCTGATTTCTACTTATTATAAACACCATCTTGATCTAAAACTCGGTGGACACTTCTCTTCTTTGTCATCCAGAAATAGCATTTATCAATTGCTTCTCATTGTTCCCAAGTCAACATATTTCCAGCAGAATTGGAAGCAAGATGCCCTGCCAAATACAGCCCCAGGAATATGATAATTACACATGATGTCCTTGCCACAAGTGGCATCTTGGCTCGTTGTCACTTACTGAAACCTGCTTTCCCACTCTGGTATGGCGCAAACATTCCTTCACTGATAAGTCTGTTTTCTTAGTTATACTACCCCAAGTGATGTTATGAAGGCTGCGAGGGTGAAGTGGCCCCACAGTGTTCTTATTGAAAGTGGAGGAGGGTGGTAGAAATTTGAAGGCTCAGCAGAAAGACAATGGAGTGTTGGTGCTTGCAAAACCTTACAAAATAGATATTCCCATGTATGATTATTATTTTTGCATGAATTCTGTGTACCCAGCCACATACTAAGTCCTTCCAAAGAGAGGTGACTGGGTAGAAGGTAGTATAATCCCACTAATGTGGGTTTTAATGCTCTATTTATGACACTATCAACCTAATCCACTCCTCAGGGTGTTTTGAAGCTAAGGCTGAGATGATAAATGTTAAATTAGCATTGAAAAATCTACAATCCTGTGCAAATTGAAGTCCACAAGACAAAGGATGATCAGTTTCTTCAACATGAACTCTTCCAGTGATAGCATTCTAGAGGTGAGAGAACTGAAGTCCTATGGGTGAAGACTCACAGCTGGTTAGAGGGCTGAGGCCACACTCAGACTCAGGGTTCTCAGCCTGGTGCTCTGTTTGCTTTGTGTATTAGGATGGCATGTCCTTGTGAGGGTGGGCACCATAATTGCTCAGTCATTAGAGACACTGTAACTTTCATTCACACTATGGAGTAAAGAACTGATAATTCATTTTTTCTTGAAAGTGGAGGAGGGTGGTAGAAATTTGAAGGCTCAGCAGAAAGACAATGGAGTGTTGGTGCTTGCAAGAGGGAATGCGATCGATGATATAGAGTGTGCCTAAGGAGAGTCACATGGAGAGAAAACTTTCTTACAGGCTTTCACAGAGAGCAAATTGGTCAAGCAATGGACATGACTCTTCCACATGGCTGACACTGACAAGGGATCTACAAAGTGAGGTACAGGGTTACATGATAAACCCTGAGGGTTCTTGACTGACCTTATCAGATACAAAAGTTACATTTCCTCTTATATAGGTCTTGCTTTATCTTGGTCTTAACCATCCAGCAGAAAAGTATAAAAATGAGATAAATAAAGTAAAGACATAATAATATGCCGAGCTGTAACTGGCTCTAGTCAACAACTTCTGTGGATAACCCTCTACTATTGTGGACTGTTGGGCTGTGTTGGAGTGTTTTGCTGAATTCAAGCACCTATAACAATTGAATACCAATAGAATACCAATAGAATCCCTGACAGGACTAAACAAAAAAAAGGGGATACAAAGGAAGGACCATTCTGTATTTGCATATACAGAATGGTTAGGATAGATATGCAGCTATGTTCACATAATTCTATGAGAAGAAAGATTTGCACTAATAGTGTTTGGACAGGATATCCTGTCTGCTTCTTGTACTATGGATAACTAGGAAGACAACAATGTAAAAAGTATTAATTATTGAAACTGTCACATAAATCAGCTTTAAAGAAAGATAGGTATACAGCTACATTTTCTTAATTCAATGAATAGAAGGATCTGCTTTAATTGTATTTGTAAATAGAATATCATGTCTGCACCTTGTACAACAAATAACTACCAAGAAAATAATATGCAATGTATTAATTATTGAATATGTTCTACTAATTTGATTTAAAACTGTCTCATTGCTATTTGTTCTTCAATAAAATTATGGGAAAAAAGGGATAGAGGAAACAGAACTTTGAGAATAAAATGGAGCCCAGAGAGGGTGGCAAGACCTATGGAGATGACCTTCAGTAACACTGCACATTTTCTAGATTGACATGGACCTTAGCTTGAATGGAAAGTACATTTCCTTCTTCCAATAACCTGCTGCCTTTTCCTGCATCATTTCTCATGTCTACTGGCCCCAAAGTGACCCATTTCTCATGAGAACTAACTTCAGGCCTTGTAGAAGTGAGAAGGCTGGAAAATTGCTTCCAGACACTGAGGTCATTATCAGTCATAGATCCAACTTACAGACTTGGCACACAATAGGAAGAGAACTTGAATGTCTGGAGATGTGGTCACTTCAAGCACCAAACTTAGGACAGAGTGATAGGAAAGGGAGAGGTCATTGACAAATGAGTTGGGATTCTTACCAATCAAGATGAGGAATGGGATACATGTGGGTAAGTTCTGGTCCTAATTCCATAAAATTGAGGAACTTTGGGCTGTCCCTTTATATGAGGCTCATTTTTCATTGCTGAACTTGGCTTCCCTGGCTCCAGTGGGTGCAAAGTGCAAAAGGAGTCACCTCTTGGTTGTAGCACAACACAGTGGATCAACAGGAAGTCCAGCTGTGTGCAGAAGAGGCCAAGTGCCTACAAGGAGTGGCCTTACTTTATAACAATACTCTATCAGAAGAACTAATGCACTCTGCAAGGCTAGCTAATCCTATCTGAGGGCTGTGCCCTTGACTAATCAATTTCCACTACACCCTTCCTCTCCTAGCTTCTGGCATCTAAACATTGCCACACTGGGAACCACACTTCCAGCACACAGACCTTTAGGGGAGACAACACACCATAACCAGGTCATAGCACCATATAAAGTTTTGCTTGGCACTCAGAGAGCCTAGCAGGGGAGGATGGGAATGCAGGCAAAATGAGCTCACCATTCCTTGCCCTTGGGTGTCACCCTACAGGGATATAGGCGAAGGCTGCACTTTTCATTTCAGGTGAGTGTATAATCTGTATTATTCCCACCTCTGGCAGAGCACAGCTGTTGTTTCTTTGCTAACTATAATAAAAAGGGAAAACAAGTATTTGAGCAAGCAAGAGGTTTGATTTCCTTTTGTACCCTAGACTGAAATAATACTTAAGACAAAGGAGACAGCTTCTCCAAGGCGCAGTGCAAATCGCATCCTTATGTGTGTGAATTATATAATCAATGGCAAACCTGTATATTAAAGAAAAAATTTAAAAAGTAACACTATGGTAGAGACTTGTTAACATGTATCCTTGCTCCAGCCATTGCTAAGTCTTTTTATTTTATTTTCATTTATTTTTTGTATTTTAGGGAAGAGTGTACCGGGTGCCCAGGCTTTCACTACTAGATCAGATGCATAGTGAGCCACCTGTTTACAGCCTCCCAAGAGCTGGGATTACAGGTGTGTGCCAGCATGCTCAGTCTCAATTTCTGTCTCAGTGTGACCCAGGGACAGGGTCGGCACACCAGGCCCAGGGATTGAGCCCCCAACCCTTGTTCTTGCTTGTAAGTGCTTTAATCCACTGAGCTATTTGGCTGGCTCCATTTGCTAAGTCTTGAAGAGACAGAGTTAGTCTCACTATTTTGACACACTTCATTTAAAATCTATTTGAGTTAGCAGATTATGGTTCTTCTTGGAAAATATGACAGCTTGGTAAATGATAAGCTCACTATAACTTTATTGTGCACCATCACCAGTGGTGGTTACTGAGTCTTCCCAGTCATACGACCTTTCTCTGTACCACCACTGTAACAGGACTGCAGTAATAACATTTGTAAACTGTGATGTTGTACAAGCCAGGGGCACTTGAACAAAAGCTCTTATTGGCTAGCTGATTGTTTTATCTAATAGTGGTTGTGTGTGTGTGTAGGATGGTTTGTCCCCAAAGCTCATATGCTAAATGCTTGGTCCTCAGGGAGATGATGTTAAGGTGGAGGAACCCTGAGAGATCAGTCCTGGTGGGAGATAATTAGGTGCTTGCTCATGACTGTCCATATGGAGGGATTGATGCTGGTCTCCTAGCAGTGAGTTAGTTCCTATGAAAGCAAGTTGTAGTCAGAGAGTGAGCTTGGCCTCTCCTCTGGTTCATTTCCTCCTTTGCCATGTAAGTTCTCTTGTCCAATTCTTGCCATGTGGTGCCATCTGGTTTGTTGTCATGTAGTCAGAGGTCTTTGCCAGATGCCAGCATCAGGCTTTGGAAATTCCAACCACCAAAATCATGAACCAAATAAACATCTTTCTTTTATCCATTATTTATCCTCAGATATTATGTTACAGTATTGTAAAATGAATTAAGACAAAGTGGATCCTATGCTACCACTCAAACTAAGAACTCTGGGGCAGCTATTTCTTACCAATTGCATTTTCTCAGAACTCAAAATATGCCTTTTCATAGTGTAGTGAAGGAGAAAGATTTTTTTTTCATGAGGAGACAGAAAATACCATTCAAATGTGAGTGGCTGGGGCAATGCTGGCAATCCTACCATTGTGTGATTGCTTTCTATGACAATTCAGATAATTCTGATTTTTATTCATATTTTTCCTTTGGAAATCAGGTCAGTTTCACACTGGACTGGGGCTGGAGGTGAGCAGCCTTTTCATAGCATTTATGTATTTTTTTATGTTTTGTATTTTATGGAAGGGTCTACAGGGTGTTCAGGGTCACAGGGACTCATAGTGATTCTCCTCTTTACAGTCTCCCAAGAACTGGGATTATAGGTGCATGGGCCTCAGCCCGCACCTGCTTGCAGGTGCTTTAATCTGCTGAGCTATTTTACTAGCCCTTATGTTATGTTTTTATGTGTAATATTTACGTGGTATCAATTTTAGAACAATAGTCCAGAAGCTTTGCCATGCAGGTTTTTATGTAAAACTCTGCTAGCCTTTGGGTTTTCCAGAACTTAAGTTTCTTATAATGAATTGAAAATGTAGAAAGCAATTACAGGTGGTGTGAAATTGAAAGATGCCAAGGACAATGTAGTAGTTGGGTTTCTCCAGAAACAGAACCTGAGAGAGAGGGCAGGGAGCTAGCTCAGTGGAATAAGTCCTTCCTTGGCAAGCTATTTGGCTCAATTGGAGTTCAATTCCCGGATCCACCAAAAAACAAAAAACAAAACAAAAAAAAAAAGAACCTGAGAGAGAGAGAGAGACAGACAGACAGACAGACGGATGGACAGACAGACAGAGAAGGAGAGAGAGACAGAGAGAGAGAGACAGAGAGAACAAGCAAGAGGAGAACATAGATTTATTATAAGGAACTGGCCCACAAGATGCTGGAGGTTGACAAGTCCTAGGACCTGCTGTCCTTAAGCTGGTAATACAGGAAGGGCAGGGAAGTAGCTCCAACCTAAGCTCAAAGGCCTGAGAACTAGGAAACGCTGGTATTTTGATGTGTGTGAAGTGAGGAAAGCATGGTCTTTCTTCCGGCCATGTTTTTGCTTGACACAGACACATGGCTCACCTGTCTGGACGAGGCCCCCTACATTAGGGAGGGCCATGGGTTGGATGAACCTATTCAAATGTTAATCTCACCCAGAACACTTTCTCATCAGCACCTAGAATAATACTGTTTGACCAAATATGTTGGCATTTCATAGCTCAGTTAAAAGGACACACAAAAGTAACCATCATGGACATTTACTCCTAAACTACTAAAATGGGACTTAGGAGGAGGACCAGCCACCCTACATGCTGGGCCCTTGACTCAACAGTTTAGCATCTTCAGAGACAATCTGATGTTTGTGTCTCTTGTCCACATGTCCTAGATTCCTTTGAGGGCCACATATGGACCAGGAATCAGGCAACCCAGCATTAGTTTAGGTTTGGTTACTGATTTATTTGTTCATGAAAATTATTTTTCTTATTTGTAAAATACCCAGATTAGATGTAATACATGTGTTTCCAAAGGTCCCTCCTAAATACCAAAATCTTGATATTAGTGGATGACTTGAAAATAGGGAAGAGGAATGAAATTTTTTTCCATTGAATTTCTGTTTTGGGGCCAGCCAAATAGCTCAGTGGATTGAAGGGCATGCAAGCAGGCATAGGGGCTGGGGTTTGATCCCTAGGCCTGTTGTGCCAGCCCTGCCCTCACCCCTGGGGTCTACTGAGATGGCAATTGAGACTGGGAGCATGCCTAATCCCAGCTCCTGGGAGGCTGTAAACAGGTGGATCACTACCAGGGCAATCTAGTAGTAAAACCATGGACACTCTGTAGACCCTTCCCTAGAATACAACAAACAAACAAACCCAATTCATTGAATTCTTATTTTTAACCTGAAATGCACACTCATACACACACACACACACACACTCAAACATACACACAAATAGACAGAGGCAATTTTGCCTCATTACTTTTTAAAAATCTTTACTTTATTGGCAGGTTTGAACACTAATTTTGAGTGCTTTTAGCTTTTTGATACTTGAAAATTAAGGACTTCTTACTTCCTCATTTGGAACAAATTTTCTCCTCCGTGCTTCAGACATGTATTGCTTTGCTTTGGTCTTTCATGTAAAATATAAAAATTCTTGTAAACAAGTTTCTTTCCATCACAATAAAAGTACTTCCTGTGGGCACACCTCACAGTCGGTAAGACAATAACTGTTGCTCTACAGTTTGTGAATTCTTGATTGCATAGCTCAGTGCTACCACTCCAGCTTGTTCCTCTGTCTATCAGTTAGTTTTGAATCCAATGACAGTACATACCAAAAAAATTCCAAGAGTGTTGGTTTGCATTTTGAGTGCTTTCCTGCTAAAACCTTAGAATAAATTACAGTTAGATTTGCAGTACATAGGTTAAAATATACATTTCCTATGATTTTCTCTTATGGAGAAGGCAAATAACCAATTGCTCAATGAAGAGTTTCCTAACCTCATATCCATCTCTTTTAGTACCACACAATTGTCAATGGCAGAGGTGGAGGCTACTGATCAAGCTCCTAGGAAACCACCCACACATTCTTCATAGAATCAGGGCTGACAAAGTGACATGCTATATGTTTTCACAATGACATAGAGATTGAAAATGGAAAAGTTAAATATAAATCTTCATGGAAGTTTCAGTAATTTTTAATAATTTGTTCTTTTGTGGCATGCATATGTGAATGATATATTTGTCCTAGAGCAATACGAATTCATTTCCCCACATCTGTAATATCTGCAGTGAGCTAAATTAAAAATGCATTTGTACTTGTACAGTTAAATGATCATATTTAATGAAATGTCAGAGATGAATCTTAGCAAATAGTCAGGAGATTATTTTAGAGAGTGCAGCATTTCATTACTAGCAGTCAGGGAAAAGCAAAGTGATTAAACAAATGGTTTACCGCTCCAAGGTGGTGGCTGCCCAAGAAGAATAGAAAGCCAGTGTGTAGAGTTGACAGGCAAAGGCTGATTTTCTGTCTTTGTTCCCACCTTTCTCTGGGTTTCATTTACCCCAGTGGAATTTTGAGTCTAATACCAACTCACCTTAGGGCCACTGGAAACTTTCCCCTTGCAAGGAGGGAAATAAGACATTAGGAGATGAATATGATACCTGAGCGCAAGAAGGCCTGAGGCCCACAAACAGGCTTTTTTTAGTCCATTTTTTATCACTATAATAAAATACTTGGGGATGCATAACTTGCAAAGAAAACAGGTTAGCCCAGTATAGAGGTCCACACATTTAATTCCAGTTACTCAGGAGGCTGAAGCAGAAGGGTCACAAATTCAAGGCCAGCCTAGACAGGCTGTCTCAACAGAAATTAAAACAGGACTGGGGTGGAAGCTCAGTGGGTACAGCATTTCCCTAACATGCTCCTGAATTAAGTCTGCAGTACCACCAGCACCAAAAAGAAACAAACAACTCATGTAGTTCTCAGTTTTGGAGGCTAAAGTTCTAAGACCAGGCAGGTCATTTGTTCTGGAGCATGCTCTGTGGCAGATAACACCAACTCTGTCTTGTGAGACCAACTAGCTGTGTGAGACCAGCATCAGAGCCTCCCAAGGACAGAGTGCCAGTAACCTAATTGTCTTGCTCAGAGCCCCACACTGAAGTGTCCACTGCCTCCCAATGTCACGCCAGTGAGGACACAGCTTCCAGCACATGTACTCAGGTGGGGCACATGCAAACTCAAACTAGACCACAGCCTGGTGCTAGCAAGGGTGGGCCCGTGAGCTGAGAAAAGAAAGAAGGAACCAGGGCTGTGGAGTGGGGCTGCAAGCAAAGTGAAGGGGATTAATAGCTGTGCTGTCAGTAGGAACAGGGTGAAGGAGGACGGGCTCTAGTAAGGAGCAAGAAGGAGCAGAGGAAGAGAAGAGCAGCTAAGTAAGCAGATGGGAGCCTGAAGGAAGGGTATTGATAACTTCAAGGGCTGCGTGTGGCCACCAAATGGCCAGTGAGCCCTTTATTTGTCATCAGTACAGTCACATCCCCACATGCATCTCACATATGTGTGTTGATTGGCAAGCAGCCCAAAAATTTAGAAGAAATATCTAAGATAGTGCTATAAGTGGGATTGTGTCCCCTAAATATATATGTTGAAGCCCTAATCCATTTCTATCTTGGAATGTGCCGTGATTTGGAAATGGCGGCATGGTAGATTAAATAGTTCAGAAGAGGCCACACTCCAGTAGGGTGGGATCATCATGCAGTGTGCCTGGTGTCCTCATATGATCACAGGAAGATTGCAGGCCTCATGGGGACAGGCAGAGGGCAGAAAGATGCATCTGCAGGCTGAGGTGTCCCAGAGACTGGCAGCGCCCCAGGGGCTGGGAAAGACAGTAAAGGATGACATCCTAGAGCCTTCAGAATGGCCTTCCCAACACCTGACTTGGACACTGAGAGACAATACATTTACAATGTGTAAAACCACCCAGCTTCTGGTGTGCTGTTATAGCAGCCTTGAGAAGTCTACTATGGTGGCTAAAATAATTTGTGAAGACTAGATTAATCATCCACATTTCTCAATTTATTAGATTTTTTTTTCTCAAGGGAATTACATTATCTGTATTCTTCTTTTTCTTTTTTAATGAGCAGAATATATTTATTGAGGGAAAAAAAGCTCCTGTCCAAGACAGGGACAGGAGGGGCGCCCAAGTGGGTAGTTCCCCCAGAAGCTGTCTCTTTTCTCTCTCTCTCTCTCTCTCTCTCTCTCTCTCTCTCTCTCTCTCTCTCTCTCTCTCTCTC
>PVKA01039996.1:0-19071 GCA_004027165.1 Ctenomys sociabilis | reverse complement strand
GGGTGGGAGGAGGGCTGGGTATTTTTAGCCGCAGAGGAAGCCTCCCTGTAACACAGCTCCAGCCAGGTCAGTGCTGCTGCCCCTAGCCTCCTGCCGAAGGTTTACGGCCATTGCTCTCCAGCTTTGCTGATGCAGCCAGTAATGTTTATAACCACAATCAAGCACTCCGCAAGCCTGGCCCTGATTTCTTACCCATCTCTATCCTGTAACAGAAGATTTTTCAATCGAGTGGGTTTGCCTCTCACACAGCGTTCATTTTCAAACAGCTCCAGCTCCACACAGAGGATCTCGTGGGGCCTGGCACAGGGATTTGTACTTGAAGTCATGGAAATACATTTATTTTACCTTCCTCTGTCTTCCTCCTGGAGGGATTTTAATATCTCCCGCAGGAGTATTTCTCCTGGGGCAGGAAAAGGATATGCTTTGTACCAAAGGCAAAGATCTGCGTGCAGTGTTGGTTGCCCGAGACCTCCACTGGGGCTCACCCACGGGCACGCTGTCCACCTGATGCTGTTGCTGGGATGTCTGCTGTTGTAGGAGAGACCTTCCTGCGGTTTTAAGGCTGAACAGGGCATCAGCAGAGGGAAGGCATGTTATTAGCTTGTTGCCTTGCTGTCATATGTGCCTCGATTTCACTAGAGCCTGAGAGATGACACAAGGTCACAGCCTGCCCCTACCTGTCAATGGCACCAGGGGCCCCTCTGGAGGGCTGGGAAGGCAGGGAAGCCATCCCCACATGAACGGTGACCAGAATGAGAGGGAGAAAATCTAGCCAAGTAGCAGGGCCCTAACTTCAGAAGAACCATCTTCTCACCTCTTCCTGCCCTCAGGAGGACCTCTGGCCAGGGATCTGCACTTAGTGGACAGCAGAGCTGGGCTGGAAATCTTGAAGCTTGTTTGTTTTTTCCCTTTTCTTCTTTCCCCCTCCCCTTTCTCTCATACTTTCCTTTCCTGTGATCCATTCTCCCTCCTCTTTCCTTTGCCCACCCTCCCTCCCTCGCTCCCTGCCTCCCTCCTTTCTTCCCTCCCTCCCATTACACTTGGAGATGCTCAAGGTTATTTATCATTCCTGGGTGATAGATATTTAGCTTGTTTCCAGTCTTTTGCTGCTCAGTTCATGCTGGAAGGAATAAGCTCGTGCATAATCAACTAGTACTTGCCCCAGCAGGTCTACACCACGAAGTCCTAGAAGGGCAGTCGTCCAGGGAAGAGAGTATTTCTTCCTTATTGCTGCTGGAACAAATCACCAGGAGCCAGAGAGACAGAAAATGGGACAAATTTATTCTCTCACAGTGCTGGAGTCAGGAGTCTGAAAGCGATTTTGCTGTGCTCAGATCAAGGTGTTGGCAGGACTGGCTGCTTACCCCCGCTCTGTTCCTTGCCCTCTTCAGTTTCTAACTCTGTCTTCTGGTCCCAGGCCTGTGACCCCTTGTTTTTAAATGCTCATTGCTAAGCCGGGCGTGGTGGCGCATACTTATAATCCCAGCACTCGGGAGGCTGAGGCAGGAGGATTGTTGTGAGTTCGAGACCAGCCTGAGCTACAAAGTGAGCTTAAGGCCAGCCTGAACTGCATAGTGAGACCCTGTCTCAAAAAAAAAAAAAAAAAAAAAAAAATGCTCATTGCTCAGAGCTCTGCTTCTGTCACTGTGTCACCTTGCTCCAGGCTCTTGCCTTTCTCTGTGACATCAGACTCCTTGGGATGACCTGGAATAATCTTTCCATAAGTTGCCCTCTTGGAATTTGCAACCTCTCCTCTCTCTTATATAGGTACAGCCATTTTTCTGTCCCTTACCAATACAGATACATTAAACTTGTCTCTGCAAAATTGCTGATGAAAACTTGTACTCTGTGTGGTTTCTCGAGAACATTTTTCTTACCAGAAAGACCAAGGGTGTGTTTACCCACTAAAGAGCCAGGTGGAGTTTCTTTTGCTGTGTTGTCTTTTTGCCTCTTTGGTTTATTTTTCTTTGAGTTGTTGGACTCTCTGGCTCATTTGTTTAGCCCTTTGAGCTGAATTGCAAAGGGTGCTGTTAGTATCAGACCCCTTCCTTGTACAGTTGGAGAAATCATGACTTGGAGACCTTAAATAACTCACTCAAGACCATGGTGATAGACCCAGGCTCCATGAGTCATTGTGGTTCTAGAACTTTGTCCATGCCGTGGTCTTAACAGCCAGAAGCCCGGTGTAGATTGTCTCTGTTAGACCACACATTAGAAGTAACAAACGACACTCCTAGAGTGGACCATGCAATCTGCAATTTTCCAGGCACTTTCATTTTTGTTATTTCACTTTCACTCTCTTAAGTAGTAATTATCCCATTTTATTTTATTTTATATATTTGGTACAGGGTCTCAAAACATAGCTTGGACTCGTAATGATCCTCCTGTTTTCAGCCTCCCCAGTGCTGGGATTATAGGTGTGTGCTACCACGCCTGGGTCTTGGTGGCTGGCTCAGCACGCCACTCACTTCGTACAACCTGGTGGTAAATAAAAGGCCCTCAGGACAGCTCCCCTTTACTGAACACCGAATACCAGGAGCTTCCTTTAATTCATACAGCAACTCCGAGCAACAGGTATAGATTTTTTGCAGTTCATAGTGGGGAAAACAGGGAGGTTGGGCAACTTGTCTAAGGCCACACAGCTGGGAAATAGCAGAACCAGGATTTGAGTTCAAGTCTTTGACTCAGGCCCACGGATTTACCAGGGTCTTGTGCTGGCCCAGTGTCCCCTGCCTGGGCACTAGTTTGTTAATTGTACAGCTCATCACCAATTGGTGACAGATGACTGGAAGGTAATGATCTATTTCACTGTGGGCTGAGTTAGGATTTCCGGGGCAGCCCACCCAGTGACTAAGGGTTTTTTTCTGTTCTTCCTCTAATTGTTGTAGCTGTTTAACACCTCCACAGAGTGGGCAAATACAATGAACCCATTTATGAATGAGGACAGTAAAGAGGTTACACGATTCCCTGACATCACCCAGTGGGTGAGTGGGACAGTCTAGAAATAAATAATATTATTTCAGGACAGTCAAACAGAAAATCCAAGGGTTTCTCAGGGTCCCCTGGTTCTCTGGCCTCAGAAGGGGCTTCCCAGCGGTGACCCCATGCGACAGACACTTCCTGCCCAATTGCAGAGTTTGGGGTGCACCCTGTCAGCCTGGGGGTTCTCCATGCTGCCCTCCCTGTGATGCTTTTCAGAAATAGCTCAATTTTCTTTTTCATCCAGAGAACAGTGCTACATAGCTCATAATGGCAAAAACAATGCTGATCTTGCTTAATGGAAGGTTCCCAGGGTGGCTGTGGGGTTCGCATTGGAAAACCCTGTGGAATCCTACACAGGCTGATGTGGAGGCTGTGTTGTTGTTTTTAAAGATCTGTTTAGCCGGGCGTGGTGGCGCATGCCTGTAATCCCAGCACTGGGGAGGCTGAGGCAGGAGGATTGTTGTGAGTTCGAGACCAGCCTGAGCTACAAAGTGAGCTTAAGGCCAGCTTGAATTGCATAGTGAGACCCTGTCTCAAAAAGACAAAAAAAAAAAAAAAATAATAATAATAATAATAATAAAGATCTGTTTAAAGTTTTAATTAACTAATTTGTTACAGGCTCTCACTACACAGACTTAGGGTGATTCTCCTGTCTCAGTTTCCCCAGAGCTGGGATTACAGGCAGGCACCACCATGCTGGGCTTCGGGGCCAGCACAGCAGGGATCAAACCCAAGCCCAGGCAGGCACTTAGCCCACTGAGCTAGCTCCTCAGCCCCATGCTGTTTTTCTCTACCCTAACAATAGTACCTGAGGGGTGCTTGATAACCTTTAGCTTTCGCTAGGAAAGCCTGGTGTCACAAAAGGTCCCTATGTCCCATGGGTGGGAGGACAATGTGGCCCTGCTGGTCCTCACCTGAGTCCTGGCCCTTGTGTCCTCAGCTGCATGTGTTGCATGTCCCAGAGCTCAGGGTGAGTTCCAGGAGCAGAGGAGACACCTCAGGTTCCCGGTGGTGTACGCACTGTCCAGAGGTGCTGTACGTGGGACACAGCTGATTTGCTTTTCTTTTAGGTCCACTTAGTATTTTAAAATGTGAATGGTGAGTTCTTAGAGATGCCCATTTTATAGACAATGAAACTGAGGCAGCCTCCAGTGTGAGGGTGGAATCTGACCCTGGCTCTCCTGACTGTTCTTTTCACCAGGTCCCACCTACCAGAGAAAAATGCCAGTGTGTCAACCCATCCAGGGCCCAGTTACATGCGGAAGGAAAGCTGTGGACACTGCTGATGTTGGCCCCTCACGTGACCCTGCGTGGGTCTGGGGCCTCCTCCTGCCTGTCCCATCCATTCCAGCAACAGCCTGAAACTCTCCCACTTTCCCACTAAACCAATGAATATCTCGGTTTAAAAAACGTCTGTATAATGAGATATTTTTGTGCATATAAAAAATGCTGACCAAGAAAATGGGTTCTTATGTCTTTGGGTTACATTGCAGCCAGGGAGGCAAGATCTGAATGGGGGCCCGGGTTCCCCTCGCTCGCTAGCTCGCCTGTTCATTCACTCTCTTGGCGTAGCGGCGAGGAGCCCTTCCCTCCTCGCCCAGCAGCCTGCTCCTCCCGCAGCTGCCTTGCGTCCTGTCCAAGATAAATGATGGCAGAGCGCAGCCTCCAGCAGCATGGAGCGCCGTCTGCCGGGGCCATCTGATTCCTCCGCACGCGGTGCTGTGCAGTCCCCGGATGCGCGGCCACTGGGGCGGATTTATAGCCTGTGGGTGGGGGCCACTGCTCTGCCCTTCACGCAGCAGAACAACCTCAGGAACCCACTGGAGCCTCCGATTCCGTAGGAGTCTGTCTCTGTGGGTGACCTTAGGCCTACTACGTGACCTTGGGCAAGCGACTTTACCTTCACACCCTAATTTCTTCCTCTGTCAGCGACAAGGGTGCTGGGTACAGGGCAGGGAGCATCCGGGTCCTTCTCTCGGTGCTCCCGGCAGCCCCTGCGCGAGTCCGGGTCCTTCTCTCAGTGCCCCCGACAGCCCCTGCGCGAGCCCTACTTTGCTGAGAGGTTCAGGAGTAGGTGATGGAAATGGACGAGTGGGAGGAGCAGACCTCGGGAAGAAAGAAGAGAGGGCTCTAGAAACTAGGGAATGTGATGTATGAGAGGAGGAGGCACAAAGACAGCACGGAGCTCCAATCTAGGCCCGAAGCCCAGCCGCAGAGCCCTTTCTGGGTGACGGGATCCTCCTGGCCTTTTGTTGCTACCAGTGCAGATCACATGACCCCGCCACACAGAAGGACCTGCACGCGTAAGAGGTGTCCAGGCCACAGCGCCCCCAAGTGGAGCTGTAGGACTTGAACCCAAGACCATCTGAGCGCAGAGCCCCAGCTCCTTAGCCCTTTGTCCATCCATTCTGCCACCTTGGCACAGACCCTGCCCTCATTCTGGCCGCTTGGACCCCTTCTATAATACTGCATATACTTGGGGACCCTTGTGCCTGTCAGTGTGTGGGTTCTCCTGTCTGGAAGGCCCAGATCCCCCCATCAGTGGCTGCCGGGTGACCTGATGGGGCCAGCTGGAGAGTTTCCTCCTTTGAAGAATCTTCGATGCTGACACCCAGGCCGAAGTCACACCTCTCCATCTGTGTCCTTAGCCTGTGACGCATGGGAGCATGCTGGATGACAGGAGAGGCAGGAGCGACCACCATGACTGTTAAGGACATTGTGACCAGAATGGGGCCCTGCCGTGTGCTACATGCAGGGGCCCCATCTACACACCCCATTTGTTTTATTCCCATCAGCCCTGAAGAGGGATTGTTGCTTATTGAAGGGGATCCCTGAGTCCACAGAAGCCGGCTCAGATTGTCCCTGCACTCCTCAAGGGACACACGCCAGGGATCGCCCCAAATACTGTTCAGGTGATATCTTCTCCTCTACACTCATCCTCACGATCAACTTTAAATTATAAATTAGACATGCTGAAAGATGATCAATAACTAATAATAAAATAAAACAGTTATAACATTATCCTCTAATGAAAAGTTGTTTAAGAACATGTGAAATATTTATTTTGGAATTTTCCACTAAATATTTTGGGGCCCTGGCCTACTGACCATGAATAACCAAGACCTTGGAAAGAGAAACTGAAGTGCCCGGTGGTCCTTTGGATGGTGAACGCCTGTGCAGTCTTCAAGCAGCAGGGGATGTGGTGTTGGGCAGAAGAGGCAGGCGCCTGGAGGAAGAGGCCGGAAGCTGGAGAGGGTGTGGCATTCAAGAGTTTCCAGGTCCCCTCTGAACCTTCCAGAAAGACAGAGGCCTGCTGACACCTTGGTTTTAGGCTTCTGACTTCCAGAGTAGTAAGACAAATCATATTAGTTTAAGCCATGAAGTGTGTGGTCCTTGCTGGGCAACCACAGGACACCCACACAGATGGACACATTTTTCAAGAAAGTCACTGTGTCCCTAGCACCTCGCTGGGCCCTGGTGGGCAGAAGGCCTGGCACCCATGCTCTCACTCATGGAAATGAGCAGGCTGGGTATGCGCCTGTTGCAAAACCACCAGCAGCTTTCAGGCCCTCTTCTGGCGGGCCGGCTCCTAAGCCGACTGCCCAGCTCCTGGCCCGGCCTTCCTGGCCATCGCTCAGGCCAGTGGGAACATTACTCCCTGCTCACGACCCACGCCCTATTCCAATGAATGGCTCTTTTCTGTCCAGATAAGAGGTGATTGTTTCCAATTATTTATGCATCTCTATGGAAACATTCCTTAGAATTGCTGTCTATTGACTTGGATCTTCCAGCAGCAGTGTCTTTGGAACATTGGTCTGTGGCTGTGGACTTGGGTTAGAAATGCCTGAGGTTAACAGGTACTGCCCTTCCATCCAGTGAGGCAGCTGCCTCTTCCATCAAGAGGCAGCGCAGGTCCTCAGGAGCCCGAGCTCTGGCCAGGCCAGGCCTTCGCGCTCTCCTGTGATCTTGAACCAATGCCCGCACATCCGCTGCTTTCACTTCACCTCCTCGCTTGCAGAGTGAGACCACTGGGCCACCCGACGGCTCATCCACCTTTCTGCTGTAACCTCTGCTTTCCCCAAAAGGCAACATGAGAAGCCAAGTGTGGTGTCTGGCCCAGGCCTGTAATCCCCATATTCTTGGAGACTAAGATGTGTTTGAGTCCAGCCTGGGCAACTTAATGAGACCCCGTCTCAATTAATAAAATCAAAAGTGTCTGGGAACATAACTTAGTGGGAAAGCCCAGAGTTCAATTCCCAGTGCCGTGTAGACACACACACACACACATACACACACACACACACACACACAGGAAAGGTATTACACTACCAACCACTTTATTGTCTACTGCGATGCTTTGGAAGTTTATGTCTTGTGTCCCATGTCCAAGGACTATTGGGCTATGTACAGTTTTCTGAAGGTACAACAATATCAGTAATCGCAATAGGGCCACCCATCGGGGAACCCTCTGCTAAGCACTTACGCTCAACGTTTCCTGTGCCCTCACTGCCGCTAGGATAGGCATTTTTATCTCTGTTCTACATCTAAGTAAACTTAGGCTTGGAGGGCCTCCCCCAGGGCCACCCAGTGAATAAGCGGCAGAGCAGGTGTTATTAAGTGAACCTCTTGCCTCTGGTGCTGGTGTTCTTAACCCTTAGACTGTCTATCGCTGGGGACGTGGTGTGGGCCTGGTATGCATTTGAAGACTGACTGACTGACTGACTGAATGAATGAATGAATGAATGAATGAATGAATGAATGAATGAATGAATGAATGGATGGATGGATGGATGGATGGATGAATGGATGAATGGATGAATCAGTGAGTCTGTAATCATCCAAGATGCAAAATGGTCATCACCTTGCCTGGTCTACTCTGAGCCCTCCCCCAACAAAGCACCAGCCCAAGGTCACTGGTGAGAGGCTGAGGACACGCTGGAGAAGGCAAAACTGTGCTCTTCTCGGTGAGGCCAGGCAAGGTCTCTGGGCGGGGGAAGACTTCTCTGCCACTCGTCCTGTCACTTGCGCCTTCACGCCTCAGATGTACCAGTCTTGGGCTGGGCACTCAGTCTTTTAAAATGCATCCTTGGAGGGCAAAAGGATGAAGTCCAGGTCACTTTCCAGCTGGGTGGCCCTTGGCGGTGTGACTCAGCCCCTCTCTGAGCTACAACCTGGCCATTAGGAACATCTCTGCCCCGGGAGGCTGTGGGGAGTGCAGAAACCGAGGCACACTATGGCTGTGATAAGAAAAGTCCTAATGATCAGCAGTCACAACAGGGTGTGAGGACCGTAGCCCAGGATCTTACAGTCCAAGCTGGTGGCCTGCAGGGCAGCTCGGGGGAATCTCACTGTTTCATCCTTAAATTCCACAGTAGCTCATCCCTCAAGGAAGCTGACATGCTGTTAGGTAGCAGAAGTTACAGCACATGCAAAGCACAATCCCATTTTGGTAAAAGAAATGTTGCATATTACATAGGAAGGCGTGGAAAGTTCTCCTGTGATCCAATACTCACATGCGAGAGGAAGGGCCAGGCCAGTGGTGGTGAGCCTATGGCACACTGAAGCTCTACAAGGCTCGTCATTGCTGGTCTTGTGGGATCCAAACCAAACTGTTGGTGGGAACCAAGGACCTCCGCTGCACAGCATGGGCAGGGGGGACAGAGTTCAGTCTCCGGCAGAGACAGGCGCGCACACCCCTCCCTTCATCTCCAAGTGGTCAGGGATGGGTGTTTCTTCCTCTGGACCCTAGAGGCCAAGTCTGGACACTGAGAAGTAGAGATGTCTGTGTCTCCCATATGGGCTAAAGTACTTGAAGGCAGGTGGGAGCTGTCTGCCCCTGTCGCTCTTTTGCTGCTGCTTGGATTTGAAGAAACATGTGACAGAATGGAAAGAAAAGTCCCTGCCACCCCTGTGTTGAACTGTGTGTGAGAACTGAACTCATGCTATGCAGCCAAGATTGCAGGGCTTACTCGTTACTGCAGCTTAGTATACCTAAGCAGACTAATTCTGTGAATTGCATGCATTTCTGTGCCCTTGAGATTTTCTTCATGAATCATGTTTGTTTAAAAACTTTTTTTTTTTTTTTGGCTATAGTGTAGCTCTTCTCTGTGAAATTCCTCCTAACAGTCTAGGAATGGATTGCTGGATGGTGCACATCCTTTAGTTTAAGGCCATGGTCTGGAGAGGGTGTAGGGCTGGGAGGCTATGGGGCTCCTGGGCTTAGGAAAAAAAAGGGTCACAGAGAGACACAAGACAACCCCCAAAACTTAACGCCATGCACTTGAAGGTGAGGGGCTTTTGTGTGTGTTGTGTGAGGCTTTGTCTGTATGGGTCTTACGTTGCTTTCTGCTTTTTCCCCCTTCTGTTACCTCTATTCAGAATGAGATGAGTAGCTCAGCTAGTATCTATAAATAAGTAACCCACAAAGACTTGAACCTCCCAGTAGCAATTGTCCAATCAAAGCCCAGGCTCTTGGGAGACCGCAGCCTCCCCTGGCCACCCGGCAGCCGCAGCAGCATTTGTGTCTCCAGAAAGAGGCCCTACTGGTGGTTGCCGGAGAATTCTCCCAGGCATTTATTTCCAGCTCTGGTGCCTGGCCACAGTGCAAGGGCTAAATGAAAGGGGCTCAGACAAAAGTGGAAGGCCCATCTCCACACCCCAGGGGCTGGAGGAGAGCTGCCTGTGAGCAATTTAACTTTTCAGAAAATCACTTTCTTAGTGACAGAAGCTTGCCCCCGATCTTGGTGATGAAGACCTTCTTGAGCTAAGAATGTCGTGTTACCCCTGCCACCTGCTCACTCCCGCATGTCCCCTGTGTTTTACAGTCTGCACACTCACTCCTGAGAGCTAGGCCTCTAGGGGTCAAAGGAAATGGTGCCAATCAGCGAACACAGGGTGCCTGAAGCCCTGTGCTCCCACTTACACAGTTACCAGTCACGCAGGGCCAGGGACATCGGATTACACAGATCTAGAGAGCATAGATAAATCACTGGGTGAGACCACTTGACACAATCAAAGGGAGCAATAATTCCAAGATGTTTGGGGCTGAGCTGCTTTTATAAGTAGGTGTAAACCCTCAAATAGGACTTAACATATAGCACAGTAAATACAAGCTGGGAGCACAGTTGTTCATCACCGTTACCAGCTATTATTGACATAACTGCATGTGTGGTGCTTTTACACAACTGGCAGAGCACTAGATTTGTTCACACTGGCACCAGTGCATGCACACACACACACACACACACACACACACACACACACGAGTGATGTATTGCACTGTGATGTCATGTCAGCTATGTCCTCACTACGTAACAAGGATTTTTTTCAGCTCCCTCATTTCAACCTCATGGGATTACCATGGTGCAGCCTTCACTGATGGCCAGGCCAGTGCTAAGCACTGTGCGTGTCTTGGGCATGTTGGCTTACAGTTTTGGAGATTTCAGTCCACGGTTGGTGGACTCTAAGGCCGAGACGTGATGGCGGAAGGGTGTGGCAGAGGACAGCAGTTCGGGGAAAGAGCCAGGTATAACGTCCTGAACTGGATCACCGTGGCCTGCCAGGTGCACTGGGAGCTGCTTCTCTCTCCTTCCTGAGCCTCTTCACTCTGATGGCTTCACTGTGCCATCCTGGGCTTCCTCCTCCTTGCTGACTACTCCTCTGAGTGCCTTTCGTGGGCTGCTCTTGGTGTGACTCCACATGTCAGCCTGTCCCCAAAACCTGTACTTAGCACCCTTCCGTCCCCCAGGCCCGTCCTCACTGCGTCCACTCTGCAGCGAACATACTCCATGTGTACACACACAGCTACCCAGGTGCAGTGTACCTGTTCTAAGGTTCTGCTGCTACCTGGTTTGGAACCTTCCATCGTTTTGAACAGGACCCTGTAGTCTCATTTGGTACTGGACCCCACGAATTATGTAACCAGTCCCACCTGCAGGTACCTCAGACTTTAGTACTTGCAAAAAAAGAGTATGAGGGGCCAGTGACTTACTCTCTCCACTTCTTGGGTTGCCAGAGGAGCTCAGTGACATTGGTTCTGCAAGCGCTAAGCACAGGACCTAGCCCACACCCTCTTCCTCTTGCTTAGTTCAGGTAAAGGCCTCACAAGACTCCTAGCTCTCACACTGTCACCTCCTGGTGGGTGGCAACCCCTCTGCCCATGTTGGAGTCATCAGCTCCCTTGTGGCCTGCATTTGAAATGTCTAACAAAGCCCCTCCTCCTGGCCTGGAAGCAGGCACCACTGGGAACCCTCGGCTGGACTGGCTGATGCCGACTGTCCCAATGGCCCTGACTCCGCTCCTTGCCTCCTGTCTTTTCTTCTTTTCCAAGGTACAGAAACCTGATCCAGTGGCTAAGAGCCACTCAACCCGGCCCAAGGGGAGTTGTATAAATGCCCATTTCTCCCTGAGGGTGGAAAGAGGGCAAGAGAACAAAACCCACACCCAAGCCTGCTCTCCCCCCAAGCTCTGGAGCTTCTGTTGTGTAGATGGAACTTTTTTCAGTATTGGGGATTGAACTCAGGACCCTGTGCTTACCAGGCAGGCACCTATTCTACTGAGCTATCTCCCCAGTCCTAGATGGGTCATTATTATTGCCCATTTCATAGACGAAACCAGGGCTGAGAGATGTGTCTTAGACAATTTTAGAGAGGAAGAGCCAGGATCCATACCCAGATCTCTCTGACATGGAAGTTCCAGTCACCCAGCAAGAAGATGATAGGGGAGAAATGAGCAAAATCAAAAATTAAGTCTTCAGGGCCGGGGAAATGTCTCAGTGGAATAAGTGCTTTCCTGGCAAGCACAAGGGCCTGAGTTCAATCCCCAGTTATGCAAAAAAAAGAAAAGAAAGGTCCTGGAGGGCTTGCGTGTTAGCTCAATTGTTTAAGCGCCTGCTTGTGCAAGCTTGGTCAGGTGCAGGGGACTGTGGTTCGATCCTCAGGTCCGTATTTCTTACCAGACCTGCTGTTAAGATGGAAAAAAATTCTTCTCAACTTAAAAAAAAAACAAAAAAACAAACAAACAAACAAAAAAAACACAAGAATTAAGTTCTGCTATTCAGATAATAGGAGACCTTGAGTTGGTTTCCTGGGTTTGGCCCTAACATGTTAGTCACGAAGGGTGTCAGTTCTAGAGAAAGCTGGGTGAAGGGGACACAGGACTCTCCTATTTTTGTGCCTTTTTCTGTAACTCTAAACTTTTCAAAATGTTAGGGCTTAAGGAACGATGTGTGAGCGTGCTCTTGCCGAGGGTCACACCCGGGCAGGCCAGCGGGGGACAGCCACAGCGTGAGTTTGTGCTGTGTACAGATTTAAACCTCTACTACGGCCTGCTTTATTTTTCTGTAAACTTAAAAACTCAAATCTAAAGCTGGCTCGGAGAAATAAAATCTAGTTTAAAAAAGGACACTACCCACTTTGTCTATGACGCTTTCCTTTTCTTTCTCTTCTCCTTTTGTGTTGAAGATTGAACTCATGACCTGGACACTGAGCTACATCCCCTGCCCTTTTGATTTTATTGTTTTCTTTTATTTAAAAACAGGGTTTCACCAAACTGCAAATTTGCCCAGGTGGGCTTCATCTTATAATCGTCCTGCCTCAGCCTTCCAGCCCGCGGGGATTTCAGGTCCACTACGTTTCCTGAACACGCTGATCTTAGTGTTTAGAACACCGCTCCCCAAAGTCACCAGAGCACCCCTCGCCCCACAGGCATGCGCTCACAGGCTCCATGGTGTCTTCCTACTTGGAATACACACAACTCCCAGTGTAGCCCGCTCCAAGGAATCACAAAAGGAGAGTCACAGGGCACAGGTGACACACACCGTAGCCGCGTGGCTGTTTTCCTCTCGACGATGTCTTGCCCTTCAGGGGCCACAAAGATGCAGCAGGATTACAGGGTGCCTCCCTCCTGTGCTCTCCCTGTCCGGGGTCGCCTCCGCCCCTCCCACTCTGAGTTGGCGTGTAACCTTGATGATCCAGCCAAATGAGTTATTTGAGATGGAAACGTTAATTTATTTGAGCAGATGGGTGTCAGCGCTGCTCTGTAAAAAGGTGGCGATGTGCCGTGTTGGCCCGGAGTGGTGCAGATGAAGTCCCGGCCGTGGGGATGAAATCGCCGAGCGTAAACGGAATCGTATGTTAACGGCGCTCAAGGAGACGCCTATGGAAGCCAAGCCCCTCTGGAAAAGCATTACCTCCCGTTTTTTGTTTTTTTGTTTTTTTTTTTTTTTGTTTTGTTTTGTTTTGTTTTTACTTTAAATCTGGATTTTCACATCTCTGATTTGCTGAGAGTCTGAAAAACCTGAAATGCATTATTCCTCAAAGTGTGGTCCAATTGACTGCCTTTAACAAAGTCACATAAGGATTATTAAAAATAAAGCAGATTTGAAGCCACAACTCCCCCCCCCCCCAGGAGGGCAGTCTGCAAACTCTGACCCCCAAAGGTGCAGGCTTGGGGAATCTTTGATTTTAACAAGCTCCCTGGGGGAATGCCATACATGCTGAGCTGGACCCCCACCACCACGAAATGGCACTTTTAACCCAGGAAAATCTTTCCAACAAAACAAAACAAAGCAAAAGAACAAAAACCAAACAAACAACACACACACACACACACACACACACACCCCTGGGGATTTGGAGCAAGTTTTAGTTTGGTTTCTTTTTCACACCTCTACTTTTTGTAGATTTGGTACACACAAAGAAGATATCATTTTTGCAATGACAAATAAGTTAAAAAAAAAAAAAAAAAAAAAAAAAAAAAAAAAAAAAAAAAAAAGACTAACAAGAGAGCACCAAGAGAGATTATCTGAAAGCAAAAGACAGTTTGGAAACCTCAGGCATCAGAGCTGGGGCGTCTTCTGGCCTCTCTGTCCTTGGCGAGTGAACGCGCTCTGTCAATCCCCTGCGCCCTTCCCCACCCCCACCGCTGGCTCCTCCGCGTGTTCCATCCAATTTGCTGCCGAATCCATGTAGTGAGGGCGCCTCAATGACTCCCCGAGGGACCTTCCTTATAGGAAGAATCACCTCCGAAGATTTATGGAACGCCTGTGAAATATGTGCGAGGGACTGTCAACATTTTGATCGCGACGAAGGAGAAAAAATGGACAGTTTCTTATGAGTCAGTTTCACGAGCATTTTTTATGGATTTTTAAAATTAATTAATCTTTTTCCCCTTTGTTAGGAATTCTTGGCATAAACACAAGCCCTGGAGAAGGGAAACATTGCCCACAGGCTGTATGTCTAAACTGTCAGATTTTCAGTCCCAAATCTCTGAGGGCCAGGCCTGCTGTCCTACACCCCGTGATGTGGGAAGTACCTTGTCAGTGCGCGGGGGCGGGGCGCATTATTATTAGTGGTGCTGCCCCCTGCTTCTAGCAGCCTCTGTGTACTGGCAAGTGCCAGATCGTCCCCAATAGCCCCTTCCCTGGGTTGTCCCCATGCCCAGAACCGTGTTCAGGTTGGGAAGGAGTACGGAGAGCCAGCTCCGGCCACCTCCAGCACCCACATCCTGTGCCCAGGCGTGGATCAGGCATCTGGCTCTCCCCCATCCCACAGGGTCCAGTCTCTCCCCAGGGAGTTTGCAGCTGAGCACAATGAGCCAAATGGAATTTCCCAGCTCTTAGAGGAGGGGCTCTCTGGGCTCAGCATCTTGCTTCGGCTGCTCACTCATCATCTTAAGGGTTCTTTTCCACCTTGGTTTTTCATCTTTAAATAAAAATTCAGAAAATCTACTTTAGGAGAAGATTGAAATTAGAGATAGTAAGCGAATTAGAAGTTTTCAAAGTGTAACGTGTTTGTTCTGTCCTCTCCTTGCACTGAGGGGACTTTTGGCAATATCTGGAGACATTTTTTGGTTTTCACAGTTGAGGGGGAGGGGATGCTCCTGCTACCTCGGATACAGATGACAGGGGTGCTGCTTGGTACCCTAACAACATAAAAGACAGTTCTTGGTCACCAAGAATTAGCCAGCCCAAATGGCACTATGCTGAGGCTAAGACCCTCAGCTATAAAGTATCTGGCCAACAGTTGGTGGTTAAAGTCGTAACAATGAAACAGAATGTAGGAAAGGAAGGCAGTCAGTGCATGCATTGGAGCTTAGCTACGATTAGTGGATGGAAGATCCCTGGCAGCTGTCTCCTGAGATGCCTCGAAGGATTCTGAGGCTGCAAACCGGCTCCGCTAGACAGTGTTGTGATTGATTAGTGATGTCTGCCATGGACATGGCAGGGGGAAGCAGCAGCCGGAGTGCAGCGTGGTTTTTGACCCTGGACTGTAGGATGTCTGGCATCTGTTTCTGCTCTGACAGTCTGATTCCATGGCTGTGATTCTCTGAGTCTATCTTCAAGTTCTGTAGTCAGCATTATTTACAGAATATTTAAGCAGCCCTGGCTCCGGCAGGCTTGCTGGGCAGCGTGGGCTGGTGAGTTGAGAGCCAGGAAGACAGAGCGGGCTCTGTGCAAGGTAGGAGAGATGGTGCTGGCAGGAGGGGATGCGGGTGGCATGACAACTCCCCCTCGTCCCAAATCCCTCCTCCCACATTTTTTACTGTCAGAGTCACTCCATTGGATTAAAATATCGTCTCCCGAAGGGCTTTGTTTAAACGCACAAATGTTATCTTGAAGGAGTAGGGACACAATCCATCATGAGGTATGAATGGAACCTAAAGTAGCTCTTGCGCTGTGGACCAGACTGAAGGAAAGAGAGAAAAGATGAGAGAAAAGCAGCTGAGGAGATGAGCGACCTGACCCAGAGGGCTCCACCCAGATTCACTGTATTGCAAATTCTGGGAGTTAGGGCTGTCACCTTGCCTGGGACTTCCTGAGGAGCCTGTCCTGTCCCAGGTGAACCCAGAGAGCTCCATCTAGGCCACAGGGCACGGGAGGAGCGCTGTAGTCCATGGTGTGATTAATCTTTCTTTCTGCTGCTGCCTGTGCATGTTCGTCCCTTGCTTATGAATCCTCGGCGGCTCCCCATGGCCTGAAGGACCAGTGAAACTCTCCCTCAGCCTCGCTTCCTGGGGTCACTCTTTTCCTGTGAACCCAAGGCCCACTGTGCACTCCCAGTGGCCCCTAGCTTGGAGGGGGACTGCTGTCAGCCCGCGTCAGCTGCAAAGGGTCTGTGAGCCCAGACTGCGTTGTGTGACTCACCTGCTGCCACCATCAGTGAGTTGGGGCTTGGAGTATGACTCCCAGTTTGTGTCAAGAGGGACCCCACTTGTCTGAGACAGCCCTGGGCACCCTTGGAGAATGAGGGTGGCAAGACCAGGCAAATAGAACCTCTGCGCATGAGAAGGAAGCTTCCCTCCCCCAGTCTCTCCTCTTTGCACTCTCCAAGCAGCTTCTCGTGCACTATATAACAAGCTTAGGGGAAGCAAGCACCGTGTTGGGCCTACAGTAACCATCGGAGCCAGGGCTGCTGCCACAGTCCTGCGCCTTCCACCAGCAAGCCCTCGTCTCACTGCCACCTCACCATGACGCCCTCTCCACGATGTGCGGTCACCATTCCAGTTCCCAAGTACAGGTAGGAACACAGGGACTTCAGAGGCGAGAATGACTCTCTCTAGGTCTCTGGCCAAGCTGAACTCCTTTCCTGTTGTGCTGGGGCTGGCTTTGTGCATTGGTGTGTTCTGTTGTAACTCAAAAATCAAATGACAACGGGACAAGTCCAAAAATTTGAAGCACTTTTTTTTTTTTTTTTTTTTTTTGGCAGAACCAGGGATTGAACTCAGGCCCTTGTACTTGCCAGGGAAGCGCTTATTCCACTGAGCCATCTCCCCGGCCCCGAAGCGCTTTATTTTAGCTGGTACCCAGCGGCACCCTCTGAGTCCAAGAGACAGAGAGGAGCCCTGAGTGTAGAAATGAGTAACTATTTAAGTCTAAAAACTGCAAAGGCAGGGGAAGGTGGGGAGATTTTTGTAAAGTGGCAGGGTCATTAGTTTAGGTTGATTCCTGTAAAGTTGCAGGGTCATTAGTTCAGCATTGGGTGAGGTGTGGGGTCGCAAGTACACAGAGTTTGCCAAGATCCTCAAAAATAGGGAAGGGGTACAGATGTCCATCAAGATAAGGCTTGGGTCACAGGGGTGAGGGAGTTGGGAGGGGTAGGCGCATGCAGAACAGGAATACGGCGAGCTTAGAAGGGCAACAAATTGGAGTCAACTTTGTCAGGGTATAACATGTTCCACCCTCTTAGAGTGTACTCTGTGTGTATGTTATGACCCTAGGGATTGCATCCTGGGCCTTCCCATGGAATTACATCCCTAGATCCTTAAAAAATATTTTAAAAATATTTATGTATTTGGTACAGGGCCTCACTATGCAGCTTGGACTCGTAGCAGTTCTCCTGTCTCAGCCTCCCCAGTGCTGGGATTACGGTGTGCACCACCATGCCTGGTTGTAAGGCCAGCACAGTGCACCAGCGATTCCAGGGCCAGCGTGGCATGCAGTACTAGGGATCAAAGTCAGGACCTTATGCTTGCCAGGCAGGTGCTTAGAACACTGAGCTATCTCCCCAGCCCTTATTTTTATTTTTTTTTTAAATTTAAGCAGGCATGGTGGCACACACCTGTAATCCTAACACTTGGGAGGCTGAGGCAGGATTGCTATGAATTCAAGGCCAGCCTCTGAGAAAGCCAAATTTACGTGTCAGGGACATAGGTCAGCAGCACAGCACCTTCTTGACAAGTGTGAGGTTGTGAGTTCAATTCCTGGTACAGAAAAAAAAATGTTTTTTTAAAATTTTGGAATGAAGTCTTCTTAAATTGCTGTGTAGCTAAGTCTGGACTTGAACTTGCAGCCTTCCCATCTCAGCTTGCTGAGTACTAGGATCACAGCTGTGCACCATCTTGTCTGCAGGGCTTGTGTTTTTGTATGAAGATGAGTATCTGGGGTGTGCTTCACCTCCAAGACCACGATTCCTCCTGAAGGAGTGGCACTCCACATAGAAAGGACAGCAAGTTAACTGAATATCTGGGGCCACACCCGTACCCAGCTGAGTTCTGCACCGCTGGGTACTGGGGCCCTGGACAGTGGGCCGAGGCTGGACGGGGTAGGCACAGCTGGCTGCAGGGAGAGACCTGCCCGGTACAACGATGCCCTCAAATTTGCTTTTCCACCCTGGCTGTCCTGAGGGACCAGAGGTGAGGAGAGTTTGCCCTGAGACGTTGGGTCACTTAGGGGTACAGCGGTCCCCTGGCGGCTGGGTACATGGTCTTCGTGATCTTCGGCACCAACCGTTGGGGACAGAAGCAAGAAAGCCACGGTGCCACTCTGAGTCAGGAGAGGAGGGGAGAGGACCCAGGCCAGGTCCCAGCCCATTCCCTGCGCCCACGACGGGCGGAAGGTGGCGCTCTGGCCCCGGTTTAACCAGGACAGCCGGAAGGTTTGGGGGACGGGGGTGTGTGTGTGGGGGGGGGGTGAGGGTAGTATCCAGAACGAAAAACTAGTGGAAAACAAGCGTTTGAAAGAAGAACAATTTGTTCCAAAACATTTGCCTTGTAACGGGGTCATCTATAAATTCTGGATTTCCTGTTTGCCGCGGAGCCGGCCCCCCTCTTCCCGGCAGCCTGGGAGAACCGGCAGAGAAGCCCAGCTCGGGAGCCGCGTGCCCTCCCAGCCCGGCCCGGCTCTGAATTTCCCGGCCTTTGTGCCCGCAGCGGGATCGGGTGACCGGGGAGGAGGGGGGAGCGCGTGGTCACTGCGCGAGGGCGGCGGACCCCTCGCCGAGGCCGGGGACCAAGCGAGAACAATCATGAGGGAGCAGTGGAGACAAAAACTCTGGGACCAGCCCCCGCAGATGCTGAACAAAGCCCAGCGCTGGCCATTTGGTTGGGAGAGGGTGCTCAGAATTCTTCTACCCACATTCCTTCATCCTGGGCTCAGATGGGGGGGGGGGGCGCTGGGGACAGGCTGTGGAGCCAGCCCTTCCTGAGCTGTGTGACCTTGAACAAACCTTTGATGGCTGGTGGCTTCCTCCTCCAGGTCGTGGCCAACAGTGACACCTGCAGTGAAGGGACTTGGGTGGAACAGACCTATAAGGTGTGCAGCAAGTCCACTTCTGTCCTTACCCCTGCACCCTGGAGCCACAGGTGGTCCTC
>PVKA01039995.1:0-19082 GCA_004027165.1 Ctenomys sociabilis | reverse complement strand
TAGATAGATAGATAGATAGATAGATAGATAGATAGATTATGCCATTGAATGAATTCCGGCTGAGATAACTCATTCACACTTTGCAGCATTGTAATTCCTGTGTAGTCTTGAAAAGCAAAATAGGACTTAAAGTCATACACAATTATATTTAAGGTTCAATTTCAAAAAATGTTTAAAGTCTGTATATGAGCATATTTTCCCTTAACCTATTAGGTAAGACAAAGAGAACAACTGATAGGGGAATTTTGAGTCAAAGAAATTCTAGTACTTGGCATTTGCTGTCTTCAAAAGTATCAACAGAGTCTTTTCACTGCGTTGGGATTTTTTTATCTTGGCAGTAATGTTTTTACAGACTTTAATCTGTACTTCTTTATGTGTACTGCTTCAAAATATTATGTTAGGAAGTATAATGTATGAAATGACATGCTTTCCATTTTCCAGGAGTTAGAATTAGTGTGGACTCCAGGTAGATACACAGGTAGTGTTCCTGTGTGGTGCACTTCTAGACAGGCTACTGAGAAGGATACTCAAATAAAAAAATCCAGTGTGCTCAGCAGAAAGAAAATGGATTTCTGATGATCAGCAAGGGTTTGGGACCCTTCAGGTGAAATTGAAAGGACAGGAATGAGGAAGAGCATCAAGAAGACAACGGAGGAAGAATAACAGGTGAAGCCTGACTTTCCTTAAGGAGAAGGTTCAGAAAAAGGCAAGAAACTGTGGCAGGAGCCTTGAATGCCACACTACGAGGCCTTTGTCCGTCATACAGTAGGGATGCAGCAATTGTTCATGAGAAGTGAAAAGGGAACTATTAGTCCTGTGATTTGAAAGATTCACTGTGACAACAATGGAAAAATGAACATATATCAAGAAGTAGATTTATTCTGAAGAAGCATAAAATAAAAAAAAATAAAACATAACGCAGCTATCTGAATAATTTGTCAGGCAGTAGGGAGATATGAGAGAACACTTGTGAAGATAAACAGCAGTTTCACATACTCAGAACCCTTAAAATCAGAGAGGTGTGGTCACCCCACCCCAAACTGTGGTTGAGAGAGGAGGTAAGGTCTGCAAAAGAAAGGGTAGTTCTCAAGTTGGACCATTGGATTGCACAGCTACTAATGTGCATTTTTCTAATTCTATATGTGTAGATGTAAATTATATGCATACATTATGCACTTGTACTTATATATGTATGTATGCATAGTCATGCATCACTTAATGAGAGGATCATGTTCTTAGAAATTCATTGTCAGGCTATTTCATCATTTTATGAATATTAAAGCATGCTTACACACACATAGGTGTTATTGCCTGCTACACCCAGGCTGTATGGTCTAGCCCATTGCTCCCAGGCCTTACAGTGTTTCAGTGCACTGAGTACTGCAGGAAACTGCACCCCTATTTAAACACAGCCAGAGTACAATAAATATACTAAGTGGTGAGAATTCTTCAACTCTGTTTTAAAATCTTGTGGGGCCACTGTCTCATACATGGTCTATCAATGAACAGAACATTTAAACAGTCAGGCAGTACGTGGCTGTATGTGTGTGCGTGTGTGTATTTAAATAGAACCTAGATAGACATGAAGTAAATGACTTACATGATAAGTCTAACTTTGGTCTAACTTACATCTAGTCTAACTTTGGTCCGGCCCAAGATGGATGTGAACTTAACTTACTCTCAATGTGGTTACAATGGTGAGTGCTGTAACTAAAACCAAGAGTACAAAATATGATCTAAATAGGCAATTATTGTTAAAACAGACTTTCACGAATGACTTATGATGAGCAATGACACTTGAAGCACACGCTAGTTTGAGGACAGGGCTGTGTTAAGAATCCCCAAAGCCAGCCTCTGCAGAAAAGACTCTGATTCCTCCCCCACAGCAGATTCCTGTTTTCCACCAATTCGTCTCACCTCCTTTGACCTCAGCTATTTCCTCCCCAGATTCATTCCAGTCAGCTATTTCCAGCCCAGCCTATCTTCGCAGCAGAGCACACCATGGCCACAGAAAGTATTTTATTGCAGGTATTAATGTAGAGAAGTTAAATTTATTGAATAATAAGTAAACTAATGATCTCATAAAATTAATGAACCTCCCCAAAGTATATCAAGTCGTCCCAAATAAAATACTACATTATTCAAGATATACGCTTGCTGCTCCCCCAGCCAACAATTTCCACCACCACTCTTTAAACATACCCTTGGAGAACTAGAAATAGGAAAAGGAAATCTTTGACTACTTTAAGGGGAATAATATTTTAAAGTATTGACAGATATATTTTTCCTCTGTGCATCTTTGATCTCCATGTCCTTCTCATTGACTCATTATGGTTCTTGTACCTCACAGACCTGGGGAGAAGTTGACAAGGGATTTAGGTAGCATGGCCTACAGACCGGCAGAAAAGGGAAAAGGCCAGAGAAATAAGAATAACCCCGGACTGTTCTTGGCAAACCTCAAAGATGATCTTTAGGACAATATCGAGGTCCACAGGAATAAAATTTAGAGCCAATTATAGATCTATTTTTTGTACATATGAGCTTGTGGACCATGCTGTTTCCAATCATATTTTGCTAAAAAATCATTCCTCTTATTTTTTAAGGAAGGAAAAGGTAAATGACAGGGCTTGTCCCTGCAGTGGAAACCAGGCAAAGAACTATTTTTCCTTTTCAGGATGCAAAAGCTCCCCATTTAATTGCAAAACAGTAACAACAACCAAAACAACAGCAACAAAAAGAAAACATATCACAGTCTCTGAGCAGTGAACCCCTGACCTCTAAAAGGTCAGCTGCAACCCAGTCACAAGATGCCACTTGCACACATGTCACTACCAGATCACTGGGAGCAACTTCATGTTACGCCTTATCAGGTTGCAAGCCTTTGTAGGTATTTCTCTCAACAGCCTCAGACATGCCAAGGTATATTGACACAGCTGTTTAGACAAACCTACCAAGTGCCTGCTCTCTTAGGTCTTAAACAACCAACACTATCAATTTCACCATTACTGATATCCAGCAAATCCATGGGCCTTTTCCCTCTTGTCTATTGTTTTGAACCCCCAACATAAACACAAAATTTCCTGAGCTGAAACATCTCTTGCATCCTTAGCTCATCCCAAGGTATCAGCCAGGATAATTATAAAGAGACATATGTTGATGGCAATGAAGCAGTTATGTATGTGCAGTGTTTTGAAGATTAACTGTCTACCACATTGCGGTATTTAAGCGTGAGACCATTTCAGAGTTAATACACATTCATCAGCCCTCGTCTCTACCATAAAACATAGTCTAGGAAAAAAATACAATTTACATAACTTACAACCAGAGGATTTCACTAATGCAAACAATTCTGGTGCATAACAGTTGGCACCCAAAAGACGATTTATGTACTCCCTGCTCTTCCCCGCTACCAAATCCAGGCTGACATGTTCATTGTTTTCCTCATAAAATCTACAATTGTTTCTTTGAGAGCAAGAGAAAGGCCGGACGTTTTATTCCATTTTTACAAGCATGGATGAACAGATGAAATTCAGAGGGGCCCTAAAGAGTGTTAAGTTTCAGTCTGTCAGATTCCCAGACGGCTAAGACATTAAGCCTCCATCTCATAGCTGTTAATGGAATCACTAGAACATTGGCAAGCTCTAGGGGATCTTTTAAAGAATAAATGTTGACACGCACCAACTCCTTGTATGGTTAGACTAAGAGCAAAAGGCACCTACACACCACTCCCCCCAGCTCAACCCAATGAATGATCACCAGCACTTATGTAAACCCAACAAAACAGACAAGGGAAAGTAGTCCAGGTGATTGAAGTTCAAGTGTGGTAAAAACTGGAAACAAAGCTTTTCTTCTACGAAGAAATGAATGGCCCATCCCATTCAATCATAACCTCCAACACACTAATTTTATCACTGAAATGTGATTTTATGCAAATTATGTCAAACAATTCAGCTACTCCCTTAATAACACTCTGCATAAAGTAAATACCTTCAAACCTGTCATGTAGCAATCGTCAGTAGAAAGTACAATGGCAACAGTAGCAGTGTGGAAGAATTCATTTCAAAGACTGAATTATTTGAGGAGAAATTAAACTATTTCTGTTTTAAAAAATTCCTTGAGAGCAATCTGGCTAAGCAAATAGCACTTCTGTAGAGATTAACCAGTCTATAGCTCAAGAAACATGACATATTCACTTGATATGGCTTCTACGCTTTGAATTTTACACTGGAGACCTAAAAAAGAATAGTTTGTCTATAATAGTCCATTATGAGACATTTCACATGCATAAATTCTCAATATTTCATAAATACTGTAACTATGAAAAAATCATTCATGCCTTACATTTAGAAAATGGACCCTTATGGAATAGTGCCTTTTTTCAACCTCAGCAAACATAAATTAAATATTTATAAAACAAAATATATTGAAACGATTTCAATTCTTGTGGGAGTGGAGTAGACACTTAGAAAGAATCATTCTGCACTTGGTAATCCTATGCGCATTAATAGTGTCTATGCGTATTCAACAGTTCTCTATAGAAATATTAAAGCTGAGAGTTCCTAAATTTTCAGCTGACATTGGAATACGGTGGCACTGATTTTAGTGAACCCTAACAGAATTATTTTACTCGCTAGTAGAAATTCTCGATATAGATCAGTTTTGATATTTGATAAATATAGAGAAGAAAACTAAAACTGCTTAGAAAATAACCACAGCAAAACTAACAAAGAATAATTACTGCTGATACATGGAACTATGAGATGATTAAGACAATACGGAGAACAACAAAATGAAGAAGATCAAAATTTTTCCCTTACTCAACCAACTCCTTTTTCTCCATAGGCAACTATTGTCACCTTTTGCAATTCCTCCTGGGGGTAGTTGTTAAATATCATAATAAACAGATGTATCTAAATACAGTAGTCCCTTACTATTTTGCTGCTCTGTGGTCATGGACTCATTATTTTGTGAGTTTCAAAAATAGATTAATCTAAATTATTTATTGCAGATTTTTTGCTATATTGCAGGATTTTGCAAACCAACTCTCTCCCTCCCTCTTTCTCTCTCTCTCTCTCTCTCTCTCTCTCTCTCTCTCTCTATATATATATATATATATATATATATATATATATATATATTGTTAGAATTATAGAAGTATATGAGTTTAGAAAAATGTTAAGAATATTAGAAGTGTTTTTAAATATATAGTAAAGGTTTATGAGTATGGAAAGGATTTATAAAGCCTTAAAATATACATAAAGACTAAAATAAATATAATGTCACCATTTTGTGGATTTTCAATTATTGTGGGGGTTGTCTGAAAAGTAACCTCTGTGCTAAGTGAGAGACCGCTGTATGCATATTTTTTACATAGTTCATATTTCTGTACCTTACTTTTGAAATGATAATTCTAGATATGAGATACACTTCTGCTTCAAGTGAAAATCATTCTAAAGAGTCTTCCAAGATGATTATTGTAAGATGCCATTTATTTATTATTTATTTATTTATTTGATACAGGTTCTCGTTACTAAGCTCAGACTGGGATTGATCCTCCTTTCTCAGCCTTCCCAGTGCTGGGATTACAGACATGTGCCAGCATGCACCTAGTACCGGGTCCTTGTGTTTGCCAGGTAGGCAGTTAGACCTCTTAGCTGTCTCCCTAAACCCGTAGAATGCCATTTAAATAGCCCTACACTGTTCAAGCCAACAGTCGCTTTAGTGGTCTTGGAGAGGAGACATGGGAATAAAGCCACAGTAAACAGCAGTAAGCCAACATATCTGAACTTCGTAAAGTGGGCTTGCAGGAGAAATCCCTGTTAGTGAAAACTGAGGTTGAAGAATAGCCACAATTAAAGTTCCGACAGATATCTTCAAACCTCCCTGAATAGGTCAGAATATTTCTATCCTCAGAATTTAGTACTTTGTTAATGTAGCCACATTTGATTTTTCATATATAAATTTTCATCAGTTCTGTAGGTATAAAAATTAGATTTTTATCCTTTGCGTTTATGTGTATTTCTGGCTTTACTTACAAATGATATTAAGTAACTGTGTTACATATGCAGTTTTCTTTACTTATAACTGTACTGTTCATATATTTGTGCAACTTTTTGTTGAATTAGTTGTTTTATCCACAAGGTGTTTAAAATTAAGAAAAATTGGACCGGCCACATAACTCAGCGGATTAAAGTGCCTGCTTAGGCAGACACAGGGGCCGGGGTTGATCTCTGACCTGCTGTGCAAGGCACCCAGGGTGTGATGGGCCAGCAAATCAAGCTGGGCGTGGGGAACAGAAGGGTCATTGGGAATCTGATCTGTGTGGTGAGACCTGTACTAAATACACACACACACACAAAAGAAAAAAATAGTTTGATTTTTGTTAATATTTTTTAGCATGTATTTTTTGTTTTTGCCCTTTCTTGTGTAATTTTCTCTCCAACATTTTTATTTTTGCATGTGTTATATCATGAATTATACTTATTTTTTTCTACATAAATACTAAATTGTCCCATCTCTGTAGAAAAAATCTCACTGCTAAGGTTTTAACTACATTTAGCAATATGTTTTTTTTTTAAAAGTCTAGACTTCAAAATACTACCTCACATCTGGAATTTATTTTGAGATAGAAATTAAGGTAAAGCAACAATTAAATACTTTCTGCATACTACTTTTTGAATAGTCTTTATTTTTTTTTGGTAGGACCAGGGATTGAATTCAGGACCTTGTGCTTGCCAGGCAAGTACTTATTCCACTGAGCTATCTCCCCAGCCCCTGAACAGTGCCTTAATAATTTAAAAATAATACAAAGCTTCAAAGATGAAATGTTAAAGCACACAACTGTTTAAGATTTACTTTTTGCTCTTGTGTAGTATCAGTGTTTTTTAATTATTGTGACTTTATCATGCGTTTTAAGACCCAGTAAGCATAATTCTTCTCTTATTAATTTTTGTCAAAACTTCTATCTATGAATAAACTCAGATATTTATTTTCCAGGTTGATTTTAGTAGCAAAATGATTGAGCTCTGTCGACTGTTTGTTTTCTGTGTAGTTTACAAATTTCCTTTTGAGGCTGGGGAGATAGCTGGGCAGCATAAGTGCCTGCATAGCAAGTGTAAAGTCCCAAGTCTGATCTCAGGTACTACACACTGCTCCGGCCCTGGCCAGCCCCAGAACTGGGTATGATGGTGCATGGCTATCACCCCAGTGCTGGGGAGGCTGGGGTAGGAGGATCACTGCCAGTCTGAACTGCATAGTGAGAACCTATATCACACATTTAAAAAAAATTGATTGTTTCCAAGATTTGGTTGTCACAAATTTTGCTATAAACATAGGTGCACATATAATCACTATAATACGATGTTTTCATATCTGCATGTACAAATTAGTTAGGATAGATATATAGCTACTTTCTCTTAGTTCAGTGAGAAGAAAGATTTGTACTAATAGTGTTTAGACAAGATATCACATCTGTATCTTGTACTATGAATAACTACTATGAAGACAATAATATTCGATGTATTAATTATTGTAACTGTCCTAATCTGTTTTGAAACTATCTCATTGCTATTTCTTTCTCAATAAAATTAATTAAATACAAAAACAATAAAAACAAAAAAAATTGAATTTTCCTTTCGCTTTCTTGTAGGCTTAATTATTTGAGATTTGTTGGAATTGTAAGGCAATTGGATTTTATGGTTTATTTAAGTTTAATTTTACTGCATTGTCATCAGTGCTGTACTTCGTGTTGTGTTACTTTGTTGGATTGTATAGAATTTTGTCTGAAGTCTAATATATGTTCCACTTTTGTATATGGTCAATAGTATAAAACTAAATTTTCATTCACTAAAGATATCTATCATTCATGAGTTCATCCATCCAACTACCGAGCTACCTATAAAAGTTACCTACCTGCATATCTACACATAGATGTATTTTTTCAGTCATTGTATTACGTTATATTGTATTTTATTCAGATTCAATGCAACTAATTTTTAACTACATCAACTTCTCATGGTGATGTAAGTTAACTTGTATTGCTACCACTATGATTCTGTTAAATTCTCTCTCCATTTCTTACAGTGAGATACATTGTATTCCATTTTACATTTTCAGTTATGGTATGAATATGTTATCCCAGCTGGTTTGAATTTCTAAGTCAAGTGATCCTTCTGCCTCAGCCTCCCAAAGAGCTCCATGTATGCATCACCACACTGGACTATTTAATTTTTTGATACATTACGTAGACCTCAAAATTTGTGCAATTATATTCAACCTTATGAATTACAACCCTTTTCATATGTTGAACTTCTTCTTCCAAACTTCCTTTGAGCTTGAATTAAAGTCTGAAATTAATATCACAAACTTTATTTTTTAGCACTTACCCATTACCTCATTTTCCTTCTTTCACTTTTAACTTGTATAATATTTCAGCAAACTTTCTTGTGCAAAGGATAATCAAAATATATAGTGAATGTTTACATTTTTGAAAAAATAATTGTAGTAAAAAAAATTGTCATTAGGACCTCTGGAACCATTCCTCTCACTTTACGCACACAGATCCCATCATTCTTGTTACTTTCTGAAGCAGTTCTGGAAGTCCTTTCTATGAATGTTTCTATGAAGGCTGATCACAAACACAGTGAGTGTTGCCACTGAGTCTCATGCAGTGGAAAGGCAGGCTCATAAAAACATTATGATATGTCCCCACCCACTTTATTTACCTGAAGTGTCTGACATTGTGTAATGTCTAGCTTTTTTTTTTTTTTTTGTATTTTAGGGAGGGGTATACAGGTGTTCAGGGTCTCACTACTATATCATACTCCTAGTGATCCACCCTTTACAGCCTCCCAAGGCCTTGGGATTACAGGTGTGTACCACCCTGCCAAGTCTCAATGCACCTCGGGGGCGGGGTCAGCATTGCAGACCCAAGGATTGATCCCTTGGCCCCTGCACCTGCTTGTAGACACTTTAATCTGCTGAGCTATTTGGTCAGCTCTTAGCATCTAGCTCTTCCCCACAGTTGAACAACTATGAAATATTTTGAATTCAGGACACTGTGGCAGTCATAACTGTACAACTAAAGATACTCTCCAAAGAGGACTTTCAAACTGCTTCAAAAAGTGCCAGGAATGGTGGGTTTAATGCATGTGAAGGAATGGGAGTATTTTGAATGGTATTAATGTCATGAGTTTTTAAATTTAAATGTTCACTGCATATTTTGACCACTCATTACTACCTAATGTAAAAAATGTTAGTATTTGTTCATGTTATGCTTTTGAATGTCATGGGTTTTTTTGCTTTTAAATTTTTGTTTGCTTTTGTGGTACCCAGGATTGAACTCACGACATCACTTGCTTTTAAACTGAGGATTGAACCCAGACCTGTCCATGCTATGTAAGTACTCTATCAGTGAACTATGTATCTAGCTTAGACTGCACAGTTTTTCTCTTTGGTTACTTCGAAGTTTTAAAGTGTGTTTTTAGTTATTTTATTCTATACATACTTCTAGTTTAATTTCAAATAAGAACGTTGATGTACACATTCATTATCAATCTTCTAGCTCTCAGCATTGAAAAAATCATTTCTATATTTCATCTAAATGTACAACATTTACTTTGTATAATTCTCATTGTAATGATCAGTAAGTTTCCCTCTGCACTCCAATGATACTAACACTTATTCTATTTCTACCACAGCTTCTTGGTGTAATATCACGCTTCCCTGGACAGTGTTGTAGTTACGGTTTACAAGGGAAAACACATAAACCATAGCAGAAAGGTTACTTTAAAACTCCCATTTGCATGATAGTGTCAACTCTTTTAATTCCCTTGTCGCCTTAATCAACACTTGCTTAGCTTCTCCTAAGTACTGCCATTTGCTTGTTGCTATGGCCAGATGGCAAAGGATAATGCTATCCAGCTTTACCGGCTGTCCTGGTTAGTGTTTTGAGCTCTGCCAGCTCCTCTCTGATTTTGCTATTCATCTCAGGTCAAGGTTTACTCCACTCTCCTGGTAATCAATTCAATGCCTGGTACTTCACACAGGTTCTGTTATTGAAGGAAGAGGAAGGAAGAGGGCTGAGCCTTTACTTCTAGCCTAGGTGCCTTGGCAGGTTTACTTCTCTCTCAGTGGTGCCTGTTTCCGATAGTCATTTTATTGCTACCCTCAGATATAACACAGATGAGGCCTTAAGGCAATAGATGAACTGAAGGCAACATCACACAGAGATTGCAGGATGATTGACAATCCTTCATCCCAAAATCCAAAATTCAAGATCCAATAAAATCTAAAATTTCATGGGCACTGACATGACCCCACAATTGGAAAACTCTATATCTGATCTCAGAGAAACGCCAGTCAACATATCTAAAATTAGCTTGAAGCTACATGCATAAGCTATATGTACAATATAAATAAATTTCATGGTTAAATTTGGCTCCATAGGCCAGGGGTCTAAGCATCTGCCTGGTAAGTGCAAGGACCTGGGTTCAATTCCTGGTACCACATGCCATGCTGGCCCAGCACCGAGCCACCTACTGAAACCAGGCATGATGGCACACTCCTGTAATCCCAGCTCAGAGGATGCTGAGACAGGAGTTTCACTATGAGTTTGACCTGCATAGTGAGACGTTGTACCAAATAAATAAATATTAAAAAAATATAATACATTTGGGTTCCTTTTCCAAGATATCTCACTATGTACATAAAATGTTCCAAACTCCTAAAATAATTCCAAACCAAAATACTTCTGATCAAAGTATTTAAGATAAGAGTCATCATCAAAGAAGACTTCTCAACTCATTCTAACTCTGTCATCATTAGGTTTTGCTTCATATTTTAATGCATGAACCCTTATTTACAGTGAAGATAAGGAGCTCTGACAGGTTTTGATCATTCAGAGTTTTGTCCTCTACTTTCACACCAAGAAAGAGACAGAAATATGGAAAACTCTAGAATTTGTCCCTATTATGAATGACAGTGTGGCTAGTCTCCTGGAACTTTCTGCATCTTTTCCCCCTATCTGCTCCATGAGCTTCTTTGCAGTTGGATAGAAGCAAGATGCTGTTTAGGATAGTATTCTACTTAGATCTCCCATAGTTAGTTTATGTGAGGAACAGTTAATAACAAGTGGCAGATTGCTAAAGCCAGCTATACAGCTGTAGACTCAAGTCTGCTTCATTTTTCTGTTCATCTTATTAATGATTGAGAGTACTTCCTACCTCCTTGGGTCAAATACATGAATGGCCACATGGGAACAGAGTTGATTTTAAGGTTTTGTTCGATTTTTAAGTTTTTGTAGTCTGCATGACTACGTTTAGGGAGAGGCTTATTCTGACTCTATGCTTTACATTTTAATCACAAATTCCTTTTTTGTTTTTGTATTTTAGTAAGGGCCTATAGGGTCTACAGGGTCTCACTATGTAGACAGGACTCATAGTGATCCTGCTGTTTTCAGCCTCCCAAGTGGTGGAATTATAGGACCATGTCACTGTGGCCAGTCTCTATCACTGTCTCACTGTACCCCAGGGGAGGAGCTGACACAGCATGCTGGGGATCGAACCCCAGCCACTACATCTAAGCAGGTACTTCAATCCACTGAGATATTTGTCCAGCCCTTAAACCATGACTTCTTGTTCACAATTATTAACTTCCCAATGATATTATTATGCTGATCTTTGAAAGTGTTACTATGATATACAGTATGGGTACTGCATAAAGTCTTCCAATTTTATAGAAACAAATGGAGTGCTACTGAAATGGAGGTGACAGGCCACAAGCACAGAGATGGGGCAGGACGCACGTGGACCTGTCCTCCACCCCGCCAGTGCTCCCTGCCTCTGTGCATAGGAGGGAGTCAGTCCTCTCTGGCACTCTGTCCACCTAGGGCACACACACCATCCCAGACGCACATGAGATGGGACAAAGGAAACCAGAAGAGAGGCAAAAAAGACTGAAGACCATTGTGCTCTGGAGCCTCCTGCATCAGGCTCTGGCTTCAGGGTATCAAACTCCTATTTTCCCTAAATTAAGGTTACAGTGCAGAAACCATAGTAACCAGTGATAGAGAGGATCAAAGACTATCACTTTGATTGCTCTGGGGATTCATTCTGAATAGAAAATAATTTGGAATGACATAAAAAAAAATCTGTTGTCAAACCATAGTCATACACAAAAATTACATATTTATTCATTTAGATAGTTTGTTCCTCAGTACTTTTAAAATAGGAATTGATTTTTTATTGAATTAAAACAGAAATAGAAAACCAGAATACAGCGGTCACTCACTTATCGTGGACATTACTTTCCAGACACCCCGTGGTAAGTGAAAATCTGTGATAGTAACATTATATTTATTTTAATGCATGTATATAGATACATACACACACACACACACACACATTTGTTCTCAGTTTTTATTGTTTCTTTTGTTTTGTACCAGGAATTGAACTCAGGGCCTTGAGCTTCCAAGGTAGGCTCCGTTGAGCTACATCCCATCTTCTGTTCTTACTGTTTTTTCTAAATTCTAAAATACACTTCATACATTAAGAAGCTAACTAAATTATTCTATTGATTCCAAGTGTACAATTTATACTCTAATGCTTTTCTTTTAAAAAAAAATTGTTACAGCACAACAGTGGGAAATAAACTTAATTAAAAATTACATTTACAAACAACAATATGTGTTCTCTAATCTTCCAAATTCCCAACACTCTGTGATAAGAAAGAGGTATGTGGGATGGAGATACAGCTCGGGCACCATGCCTGCCTGGCAAAGTCCAGAGTTCAGTTCCCAGTAGAAGGGGTAGAGGAGAAGGAAGATGCAAATGAATGCAAGCTATTTATGATAAAAGTGACTTCATTTTGTAATCTCTGATTAAGTACTTTGAAGTGTGATGGAAAATTCAAAGTAGAAGTAGGAGGAAGCCAGCTACTATGCTGCAAGCGGCCCCACCCTGGCACCCATGGGGGAGAAACGGCAATGTCCAGCTCACGGGTGCATCATAAGAAATCAGCACACAGCACTAACCAAAGGGCGGCCTGCTACCCTGTCCCAGCCATCGCAGTGCCTGACTACTCTCCCTATAGTGGGTCTGAGCCAAGATCCCTTGGCTTGCATGGTCCTAATGCCAAACACTGTGTGGAATAACAGATGCTTATTGTTATTTTAAGCAGCTAAATTCAGGGGTAATTTTTGAATGTAGTAATAGATAACAAATAATAGTTTGATTTCTAGATTACGCTTTGCAGAAATGCTTTGTTTTTTTAGAATCCCTGGGAGTAGTTAAAGCTCATGCTGAGGTTGTCTGTAAGCAAACCACAGTTTCTAAACCTCTTTTCTTTCTGCACCAAACAGCCCTTCTCTTTTCATGCACTGTGGTGAACAGATAGGTTAAGATCTCTGGCTGAAGAATTACCTCTGTGCACATCAGAAACCAAATCAGAAAAGTGTCTTCTTTACTGCTAAGATATTTCCCATTAAACATTTGATTTGGAAACAAAAGACTTTCAGATTAATATATAGCAGTAAGTCAAAAGCAATGAGAATGGCTTGCACTAGGCAAGGTTAATAAGGGAACTTAACATACATAGAAAATTTAGGAACTGATAAAATCAAACAACTTTTATTATCAATAGAGGCGCTATTCTAAGTGATGCTCATTCTAAATAATTCCAAGCAGAAATTCCTGTTCTTCAAAATTTCTTGTTGATTTAAGTTCTAAAAGACTGTGGCATGGGGCCGGGGATGTAGCTCAGTGGCGCAGCGCCTGCCTAGCAAGCGCGAGGTCCAGAGTTCGATTCTCGGTTCCAAAAAAGAAAATAGTAAAAATAAGACACTTTTTAAAAAATCCCATATATATATATGCCAATTCATAAGAATCGTGCTTGTATATCTGGCCCAAGACATATGAGGATTCATTTTGTGCATTTGATTTTCCAGTTCATTATTCTTTGTAATAATTTAGGCTTGTTTCAGGCACAGGCTTTGTCTCTATGGCACTATGCATTTAAAAAGAAGATTATTAATAAAGAAAATAGCATGTGGTTGCAAAGACAGAATTTAAGTTACTTCAATTATCTCACTCTATTTGAATTCTGAGAGTTGTTCTTGTGTTTAATATTTAAAAGGATGAATTAATGCAAGCTCAAAAACTGAATAATTTAGGTAAAAATGCAAATTTTGGTCCATATACAAAATATCTTACTGAATTTGAAATTTATTCTTTTTAAGGGAGTCTTTCACTGTTTCTAAAGACTCAATGCTTCACAGTTACTGGGATGGCTATAATAAAAAAGAAACAAAAAACAACTATTGGCACAGAATGGAACAAATTGAACTCTCATACAATGCTTGTATAAATGTGAAATGATGCAGCTTCCAAGAGAAAACAGTTTTGTGCTTCATTAAGTACTCAAACACAGAGTGACAATATGGTCCAACAATCCATTCCTAGGTATATACCCAACAAAACTGAAAATATATGTTCTTACACGAACTTGCATAAAAATGTTCATAGCAACCAAAAAAACTCAAGCAACCCATCGGCTGATAAATGAATAAACAAAATTCAGTCTACCAATATGATGAATATTATTCAGCTGTAGAAAAGCAATGAAATATTAAAACATGCTATGATGTGGATGAGCCTTGAAAACATAATGCTGAAATGAAATGGCCACGAAAGATTACCTATTAGATGATTGCATTCACATGATATTCATTGGGAACAAAGCTATAGAGGCAGAAAGTAGATTGTGGGGCATGAAGAACAATGATTATTAATGAGTATAGTTCTAATTTTATGTATTCTTGGAGGTGATGGAAGTCCTTCAATTGTACATTTTGATAGGGCTCGCATGACCATTTTAATGTATTGGAAACCACTGAATTGTGTACCTTTTTTTGAGATATGATCTTCCTATGTAGGTCAGACTGGCGTGGACTCACTATGGAGTCCAGGTTGGCTTCAAACTCACAGTGATCCTCCTGCCTCAGCCTCCTGAGCGCTGGGATTGTAAGCATGCGCCACCGCACCTGGCCTAAAACTTCACTTTAAAATAATGACTATGGTATATAAACCGGTTTAATAAAAAAGAAAAAAAAATCAAGAAAATTGTTATTAATGATTGTAAAATTATTTTATCTTATGGAGGTAAACTATGAAAATTATCCATTTAGGGTGTCAATTACATGAAGGACGACACTACTAATCCATACCTCTTCCATACGCTTGAAAGGAACATTCCCAAACTTTCTTGTGATATAGAATGCCTTCTGATGATGCTTGATATATGTTGAATGAATTAATGAACAAATGAATAGATAGATGGTACACCATATTAGCTAGATTAGTTTCTTTTTTCTTTCTTTCTTTCTTTCTTTCTTTCTTTCTTTCTTTCTTTCTTTCTTTCTTTCTTTCTTTCTTTCTTTCTTTTTTTTTTTTCTTTGCAGAACCAGGGATTGAACTCAGGCCCCTGCCCTTGCCAGGCAAGTGCTTATTCTACTGAGTTATCTCCTGGCTCCTATATTAGTTTCTTAAAGTCTATCTTTACTCATTCTTTGAGGAGACTGGTGCACAGTCTAGAGCTAACTTACTGTCTCAGTTACTTTTCTCTCGTTACTGGGACAAAATACTGGACATCCAACATTAAGGAAGGAAAGCTTTATTTAGCTCACAGTTAGTAGAGGTTTCAGTCTATAGTCAGCTGGCTCCAAGGCAGAGTGACACATGGCAGAGGACAGCTGCTCATGACAGCGGAAAACAGCAGTGAGAGCCTCAGCCTTCTTTACACTTGTATGCAGATTATCCACCCAGGACAGGTGTAGCACTCACACCCATAATCCCTGTACTAGATTATGAATTAATCATAAACACTAGAAGATGCCCCAGTGACTGCATGAGGCTTTGGTAGGACAACTGCACTACCCACAAACCGTAACCCTTACTATGCTATTGATTTTCTGTTGTCTGGGACAATTTTGGAAAATATGCTGGTTTGGGGGAGTTGAAATCATATTAATCGATATTGGTCCCAAATGTAAATGAGGCTTTCCAAATAAGAATCCAGATAGCAGGAGTTTAAGATAAAGGGATAAAATTTCATACAGTTAAATACAACTATTTGAATTGAAAACTTTTTATAATCAAGACTAAAATTATTTCACAAAAGCCATAGAATAGTGATTAATGAAAACCACACGATTTAGTCAAATAATTTCCTTTTCAGCCATAGAATTGCCCCATTCCTTACCAACTAACTCAGAAGATACCCTAATTAATGATTCATTTATTATAATTCTACCTGAAAATTAGGATAACAGATTACGACATGTGCTTTTCAAATGATGTAGACATTATTATTGACATTTTAAGATATCGATAGTCATTCATTACTTCACAAACATGAAATCAAAATACACACAACACACTCCTCCTCTGGAACAAAGATAATTATTTAAGGCAGGGAGCAAAAAAATAGAGAACAGGTTTGGACCAAGGCCACAATTTCATAATGGCTGATGATCTAAAGAACTGGAAAAAAAATCTGAAACAACAATGTGTTTAGACTTGTGTTGAATTTGTACTAAAATTATTGCTTTTGTGAAAAAAAGTTGTATTTTAAAACTTTAAGAATAATTATAAAAATATAACTATAGTTGATAGGAAAATTTATTTATCCTATGATTAATGAATTTGTTCCTATATTTAGAAGCAGTTTGATATGGGCCAGTTCATGTTTTTAATTCCAATATAGAGTTTCTTTTTTTTTTTTTTTGTCTTTTTGAGACAGGGTCTCACTGTGCAGTTCAGGCTAGCCTTAAGCTCACTTTGTAGCTCAGACTGGTCTCAAACTCACAACAATCCTCCTGCCTCAGCCTCCCTAGTGCTGGGATTACAGGCATGTGCCACCACGCCCGGCCAAGAGTTTCTTTCAATCTATGTGAATTGAATAGAAAATAAGGATCCTCCCTCTAGTAAACTGATAATTAAATGACTTTATTCCAATCTTAAAGCTTATACTGTTGTACTTGCCTTCCTTTAAAAGGAGCTGGAAAATTGAACATTTGGGTATAAAAGTTCAAATAAAACCTTTTTATGACATTTGATAATGACTTTCCTATAATATAAAATATATTCTGGCATTTTAAAGTGCATCCATTTATTTTGACTGGATAATTTCTTTTTCACTCTCTGCCACCCCTGAGATGGAGTCCTATTAAGTCAGTAAAGGGCTATTTTAATAAATAATAAGAAGGAAAAGAGGACAGGAAAGGATCAGAAAAAATGAAAAAAAAAATGACAACTTACATACAAACAAAAATAAAACAAACATAGAAAGCAATCTCTACAGCCAAATGATGGAAATATGTTACAAATCTTTTTAAAAAATTTATGTTTCATATTTAAAAATCAAGACTCAGAAAAGTGAAATTCACATAGCGATGGACACTCAGGAAGAAAAAGTACTACTTATAGCTCAGGAGTCAGCACAGTAGAATAACTCCTTGCCTGGCAAGTGAAAGGTCCCAAGTTCAATCCCTGGTACCATGAAAAAATAAAAACAAAAAGCACTACTTTTATGGGCCTGGTGCTCACATGCACTCATTTACATATCACAGCTGTAAGAATAAGTGGGCAGAATCAAACTTTACAAAGAGATATTATGACATGCATTGATTAGAAGTCCTTATGTTGTAAACAGAGAAAATGTGATCCAAGTGGACGTGAACAATAGAACAAATTTATTGGTCAAAGTAATTTACTTGTTGGGGGTATCTCTGTCCCGCAGAAATACAATGTGACTGACATGTGATTTCAATTTTCTATTGCTCACATTAAAAAATCAAAAAAATAAAATGAGCTTAACATATTTTACTTAACCTAACACACTATATCAAACTATCTTTTGAATATGTGATCAATGCAAAAATGATTAATAAGATATTTTATCATCATATTGATCCTAACTCCAATGTGTAAGTGTCCCTCGCTTTGGACTAGCCACATTTTAATTTCCTGGCAGCTACTATGGCTAGTAGCCAAGATATTAGTGAGCACAGAACCACATACAGGGCTGTCTTAGCTTAATGTTAACATAGCATCTCTGATAGTACAGAGCGGCAGCTCTTTCCCTTTTGTCTCTCTGTTGCCCTTGGCCCCTGCTTCTTCCTAAGCTTGGCTTTCCCCATGGCCCCACAGTGAATGCCAGGTGCTTCCAAGAGCTTGGGCCTTGGGGATCTCTTCAGGTAGCAGCTACACAAAGCATCTCAGACCTCCCTGACCCAAAAAGGATTAAAAGTGATGACTGAGCACTGAAATATAGTCATGAGTATTGGAAAATGAGTTGTAAATTTTAGTTGTAAATTTAAATTGTAAATTGTAAATTTAAATTGACTGAACTGTGTGTGATTTGTGCCTATCCTCTGGAGCAACAGAGCCCTAAATTATTCAGAGAACTGAACTCAACATAAAGAAAACATGTTTCCTACCCACACTTGTTCAAATGCTTCAGGTAGCCCACAATTTGGCTAGATTTATGCTGCAAAGGCTTGCTTTCATCCTCCATGTTTGCTCAGTGAATGTGGCTCCAACCACAGCTGCTTAGTTCAGAGACTGAGAGCTAAACACTCATGAAGCATGGGGTGCTAATACTCAGTCTGATTCAGTTTGAGGTATGGAGAAAGATGCTGTCTTTTATTTTCCAGAAGAGAAATGCAACACCCAGAGAGAATGCACTGTGTCCAAAGCTCTGTAATAATAAAAACATAGATGGCAATCTCAGTAAAATCATGAACGCTATGGACACCATAAGCTTCAGTTTACTAAAAGGATTAAAGATTAAGTAAAAACAAAACAAAACAAAACATTTATTTCAGTCTACAGTACTATTTAATCAAATAATTCTGAAGCAAGTGTAAAAGTACCTTCTGTTTACTTTTCCTGCCAATAGTGAGTCCAAAATGTCAAAGCAGGAAACACTCGCTTGGTGAATTTGCCACCGTGGGCATGTTGCTCATTCACTTTCTGAGTAAAGTAGCAGAGGAAACCACTGGCTCTGCTCCCAAGTTCACTCGGGCC
>PVKA01039994.1:0-13344 GCA_004027165.1 Ctenomys sociabilis | reverse complement strand
TTTTGGCACGTTTGTTTGTGGTTCCTAGGAAAAACTGAGCTTTTCTTCGACGTGAATTCATTTCATTAAAACTCTCACCACCTGCCATGCTGGAAGACTGAAGGATGTCATAGACTTCAGAGGCCAAAAGCTTTGTTTCACCTGGCGTTGTAGTCCTTGAAAAAACACCAATTAACAAATCAGTCATTTCTACTGCAATAGTACAAAAAAAGACATCTACTCTGCAGAAGTCTTCTAATTTGTTTAAACCCATCATTCATTGAGATTCAAAATTTATACTGTGCTACAAAAGCACATTTAACCAGTATTTCATAAGTGTTCATAACAAGAACCACCTAATGATCTTTATATGTAATTTTTTTTCAATACACTACTTCAAAACATTTTGTATGCCCATTTGAGAATCTAATGTAAATTTAAAGACTACTTCACAGGAAAAATGGAAGAAAAAAATTTTAAATCAATTTCAATAAGATTAATTCCTACCCAAACTGTCTTTCATTGATTTTAAACAAAAATGGTTTATACTGCTTTTAAGTTGATCTCAAATGAAAGAGAGCAGTTGGTCAAGGTCGCACATACCTGTAATCCCAGCACTTGGCAGGCTGAGTCAAGGAGGACTGCCATGAGTTTGAAGCCAGCCTAAGCTACAGAGCAAGATCCTGTCTCAAAAAAAAAGTCCCCAAAAATAAGAGGGAGTAGTAAAATTGTAATGCAGAAATACTATATCCAATGTGGAAAGGATCCTGTAAGATGGAAATTACTGTAAATGTATTAATGGTACCATTTTTAAAATTTTAATAGCAGTAAGGCAAAATAGCTATATATCTGCTTATAAAATTTGTTAAGAGAATAATCCATAAAATAAGCTTTAGAACAGCACTCTCCATCACAAACTTTTTTCTTTTGTGTATGTGCATTCTGCACTTGTGATTCTGAGATAAAATCTTTCTATACAGTATATAGCTCATGTTGGCTGGCCTTGAACTCACAGCTCCTCTGCCTCAGTCTCTGAAGTGCTAGAATTATAGGCATGCACATCTACCTCTATCAGAACTTTCTGAGATGACAGAAATATAGTTTCTAGCCACATGACCACTGAATAAAAGCTAATGTAACTAAGGAATTTGTTTATTTTCATGTTGCTAAGGAATGAAACCAGAGCCTCACAAATATATGCTAGGAAAACATTCTACTAACTACAGCCCTTAGGAACAGACTTCTAAATTTAATTTGTAATTAACTGAAATTGTCATATGTGACTAATGACTACCATATGGACCAGACTAGTCTTAGAGGGGAAAAAAGGTGTTTCTGCTATTAGCTTCCTTAAACTACACTTTCTTTTCCTGGTCAACTATTGTTCCTATGTCTTTCACTACTTCTCTACTACCCTTTCTGAAATGAGATTCTGCAAAAGAATTTATAGGTGTACTGGAAAAAAACACAACAGGATGTAAGTAAATATTTTTTTAGTGCTCCCAAGAGTAGCAGCATACTAGAATAGTTTTAGTTATACCTGAGATAGACAATTCAACCCATCCAAGGGATTCCTTAGGGCTTCAAGGTTTAATTCTTACATAAACCTGTTCTATAGGCTTCCACATTAGCAGTGACAGAGTGAGGGAGGAAACATTTATTAACATAACTTGAAAATTGATACATGTACTTTTTAAAAAATATATTTAGTACAGGGCTGGGGAGATAGCTCAGAATAAGAGCTTGCCTGGCAAATGCAGGTTCCTGGGTTCAATCCCCAATACCGCAAAAAAAAAAAAAAAAAAAAAAAAAACCAGAAAATACACACACACACATTTTAGTACAGGGTCTACAGGGTCTCACTATACAGATGAGACCTATAGTGATCCTGTTTTCAGCCTCCCAAGCGTTGGGATTACAGGTGGCGCCATCATGCCACCACACCCAGTCTCAATCGCTGTCTCAGTGCACCCCAGGGGCAAGGCCAACATGGCACACCAGAGATTGAACCCTGGTCCCTGTATCTGCCTAAGCAGGTGCTTTAGTCCACTGAGCTATCTGGCCAGCCCTACGCATACTTATAGTAACTTGTAAAGCTTCAGAGGTTGCTCACACTACTTTAATTAGAAAGCTGGGAGAGCAACACAGAATACTAGGCTCAAGTGCAACGTGGGCAATTTAACAAGATCCAAAATATAAAAGGGATGGAAGCGTACAACTCAAGAACAAAGGTGAAAGAGGAACGGAACACAGGGGGATAAGTACCGTGGACCAGGGAGATAACTCAACAGAATAAGCACATGCCTGGCAAGCTTAAGGTCCCAAGTTTGATTCCTGGTACCAAAAAAAATTAGAATTCTCAGAAGGTAGGTTGGGGTACATGGAGCTTCTCAACCCTCTCCAGCATGCCACTCTCCTGGCAGTTTGTTATGCGCACCAATCTGGCTTAACAAATAGCATAAAAAAAAATTTTTTTTTATTTCTTTAGACAGGATCTCACACAGTTTATCCTATGACTTAAGTATACAGCTCCTAAAATTGCTGCTTGCCTGATAAGCTTGAAAGGCAACCTTCATCTGAGATTTGCGGTTGCCAAATGAACAGCAAAATATATATAAAATTCTTACATTATATCTCCAGTCTTTTGTTTCATGTACTTAGTACAGGGTCTACAGTGTCTCACTAAGTAGATCTGACCCGTAGTGATCCTCCTGTTTTCTATATCTCTATTCTTAATAGGGCTGTAGGATCAAATTATAATGAAATACACAATGAACACCTTATTTCTTTTACTGTTGGAGAAACAACCAATTATCACCCTACTGTTCTAATAATATATACTTCATTTCAAGGCTAAAATAAGTCATTTGTAGAAGTCATAAAAACATATTTCTTGGGTCTCCAAGGAGGACTTGCCCTGCCAGAGTCAGTCACCTGCTACAGCAGCTTGGAGATCCACTATAAATCTAAACACCTTTAACTCATAGAACAGTAAGGGTCTGGCAATTTCTGCTCTAAGCAGGACTTTTCTAAAGGGCACTATGTGCTTACAGCTCCACATCAGATGGAAACCGTAAATGGAAACTATCTTTACCCCTTCTTTTCTCTCTTCCAGAGACATCAGCTCTGCCCTGCAACTGGCTAGTAACTGCCCAATTTCCCTGCCCAATTCTGCTACAACTCACTTCATCTTTACAGAGCTCATCTGCCTCTTCTGAATGCGACATTACACAAGCCTCAGGCACCACACCTTGAAAATCTCATTCATTTCTTCTTTTTTTAAGTAATTTTATTGAGAAAGAAGTAACAATGAGGTAGTTTCAAAACATGTTAGTAGAACAGTTAACAATAATTAATACACTGTATATTGTTGTCTTTGTTGTAGTTATTCATAGTACAAGATGCAGACATGACATCTTGTCTACACACTAATAGTTCAAAACTTTCTTCTCACTGAACTGAGGGAAAGTAGCTGTATATCTATGCTAACTAAGGGCCGGGGAGATGGTTCAGTAGAATAAGCACTTGCCTGGCAAGTAGAAGGGCCTGAGTTCAATCCCCAGTTCCACCAAAAAAAAAAAAAAAAAAAAAAAAAACTATGCTATTTTGCATATACAGATATATACCTCATTCATTTCTACTCAATCTTAGGATCTACTTCCCTTATGATTTGCTAAGATAATGCCTTGAACTGACAGCAGGTTTCTTAAAAAGGTGAAAATAGTCTCCCTACTTTACCAATGGATACCAGTACACATAATCAATGTCCTTCATATGAAAACCTATACTGTAACATCATGCAACTCAGTTGTGTCCCAAGTTTTCTGATCAAGGAGATTATGGAGCCAAAGAGGAAAGTGATAGATGATGTAGAGTGTGCCTAAGGAGAGTCACATGGAGAGAAAACATTCTCAGGCTTTTACAGAGAGCAAATTGGTCAAGCAATGGCCGTGACTCATACACAAAGCTGACAAAGGATCTACAAACTGCAGTTCAGGGTCTCAGGATAAATCCTGAGGGGATTTGACTGGCCTTAATTAGATACAAAAGCTACATTTCTTGTTACCCTAGGTCATGCTTTATCTTGGTCTTAACCATCCAGCAGAAAAATATAAAAACGAAGTATAAGAAGTAAAGCCATATTATTATGCTGAGCTGTAAAAGACTCAAGTCAACAACTTATGACATTGTCAGACATACGGAAAACCCAATACTATTATGGACTACTGGACCATTTTGAAATATTTTGCTGAATTCACACACACCTATAATATTTAAATGACAAAACTAAACCAAAAAGTTTAATGTTCTAATGTTTGTACATAGAATATCATGTCTGCATCTTGTACAACAAATAAGCACTAAGAAAACAATATGCAATGCATGAATTATTGAAACTGTCCTACTAATTTGATTTGAAACTGTCTTATTGCTATTTGTTGTTCAATAAAATTACGGAAAAAAAATCAATGTCCTTGAGTCAAAAGAGACAAGCAATTATTTTATAAGGTAAATCTATGGTACCTTTAGGCTCATTCTAAAATTTTCAAGCTCAAATGTAAAACATATTTTAATATTCTAATATTCCATTCTTTTAAATCTAATTTCCTGTATTTACCTGTACTACTTATTTTCAACTTTAATGACTATGCTGTTAAACAATACACAAATCACTTGCTTTTTTTAAATTTTTCATTGTACTGAGGATGAAACGCAGTTCCTGCACAGAGCTCTATCTCCAACCATTTGTACTGGCTTTTCCATTTTGAGACAGGAACTCAATAAATTGTCTTGATGGCTTCAGCTTCCCAAATGGCCAGGATTATGTGTATCACCAAGTCCAGCAAAATGCTTGTATTTGCTAAAAAAAATTACATTAATGCCCATAAGGTATTGATTCATGAAAATCTCCCAAAAAAATTATCAAGATCCTGATGGTTAATTTGAGTAAAATCAGGATGAATTAACCAAAAAAATTGTACTATAATACTGCATATCATGAGATGCAATTAGACATTTATGTTGCTCTGCTACTTACACACTATAAAGCTTAAGTTAGAGTGCTCTTTTATGAAAAACGTACATGAGTTAGTGCTAGTAAGCATATTTTAAATAAAATTTGAAGGCGAGTGTGGTAGGGCATACCCAAGAGGTTTGGGAGGCTGACTAACGAAGATCAAAGTTTGAATCCCACATGAGCAACTTAGTTAGATTCTGCCTCAAAGCAAAAAATAACAAAAGTTGAGGAGATAGCTCAATGTGAAGGTTGTGTTCAATCCTTGATACAAAATAAATATATTATAATAAAATCTGAACACTGTTATCAGGAGTATTATTATCAATGTTATCAATAACCTTAAGATTATCATCAAAACATTCTTAGACATACAACCTATCTGTGTAACTATGCCTATCTGGGCATGGTGGCATATGCCTATAATCCCAGCACTTGGAGACTAAGACAGAATGATTTGTACAAGTTTGAGATCAACTTGGGCTAGTAAGTTCAAGAACTGCCTGAATTATATAGTGAGATCATGTTCAAAAAGAAACAAACAAGAAGAATGACTATAATTAAATTAAAAATTTTTAAATTAAATAAGAAAACACAGCCTGGAGTTGTGGCACATGCTTAGAATCCCAGCACTCAGGAGGCTAAACCAGGAGAAACACGCCAAGTTTGAGGCCATCCTGGGCTACACAGCAAGACACTGTCTCACAAAATACATGAATCTTCAATAAATTTATCCAAAGACTTTATATTTAATAAGATCCATGTTTTTAATCACCACAAGGGTCACTATCTACTGTACTTACTTCTGTATAACATTTTGCAAGCTTAACATCATACCCAATTCGCCTTTCATCTTTTCTCTGTTCGCACGACATTCTGCCAAGTATCGAAGAGCCTACGGCAGGAAACAACAGGATACATGTTCATATTATTCAAAATTAAAACCAACAATTTACTACAAGAAGAAATAAAGAAAAAAGTTTATATTTTTTAGATTCACTGGTTTTGAAGTGTTTAGAATCTCTTCTTTAAATGTGATAATCTGGACAACCTCCTAATAGAGAAATGACAAGAGTTATAGCAGCCTAATTTGCTCTTTGAAATGAAAGTTCTAGCTTATCTGCAAGGTCAGAACTAAGTTGTTCTGGTTTTATTTTTACCACTTCATCTTGACAAGCACACAATCAAGGAACTATATTGCACTTATTAATTTCAAGTAGTCACAACAACAATAACCTCCAGATCCATAGATGCTTTTTACACATTATAAAATGTACAAACATTTTTACAAATGTGATTCTATTTTTTCTACACCTTTAAAAATTTTTTTTGATAGCTCAGCAGTCTAAGAGCCCGTCTGGTAAGCACAAAGACCACAATTTGACCCCAGGTACTGCATGCCGTGCCATGGCCCTGAAACCAGGAGTAGTGGCACACACCTGTAATCCCAGCAGTGGGAAGGATGAGACAGGAGGATCACTATGAGTCTGAATAGCATAATGAGACCCTGCATCCAATACATAAATAAGGAAAAAAATTAAACATGGTTTTGAAAGAAAAAAGATAAATTAATGGTCACAAACATTCTATTTTGTGAGCTAAACTAACTTTGCTAGGGTGTTTTTTTCTTATGTACTTAAAATGCTTTGCAACTATTTCTTTCACAAGTTGCTTCTTAGCAGTATCGTCTAGCTAGTTCCCTTTACACCTAAGTAGTGCTGTCATCTGCAGAGCTTCTCACTCCTCTTCACACCTGATACTGAGGGGAGTGTCTTGGGGACTATACCATCCCAAACGGCATCTCTCACATTTCTACTGGTCTTCTATCTTCCATTCCAGAATGCCTAATGCTTACAAAAAATGTGTCATTTATAAAGTCACAAACCCAACAATCTCTTCTCACTCCTGCAAACATTACTCTTACTATAACCTCTACTTCAGCCCCAAACTGTTTAACTCCTATGGCAACTGCCCTCCTTAAAAAACAGACAGAACAACATATGACAAATGTTCATTTTCAGATATACTGGTCAAGAGACAATATAGGGCCAGGCCCACAACAGTAATACCAGCATTCAGGACCTAAGGCACAAGGTTCACTCATTGAGTTTAAGGCCAGATCACTTATAGAAGTGAATTCAAAGCCAGTCTGCATTGTACCCTGTCTCAAAAATAAATAAATAAAGAAGCAATATAGGACTATAAACCATGAGAGGAAAAATGATGAGGTAGGTATTATAATTACTACACTTTCCTGCTATTAAAGACATTTCCAGATTGTAGCACAGGACAGAACAATCCAAATGAAGCCTAACTGTCCTGTTGGACTCAGGAGGTAGAGCTCAAACCTGAAATAGTTGGATTGGCTAGAATTTGTAGATCAGTAACAGAGAGGGAGGATCTGCATAGCAAGAAGTGTTCCAGAAATCTATATAGGGATGTCCAAGAATCTGTTTGAATAATGATCTATGTGTTCCTGGGATAAAAAAAAATTATATGCCTAAAGAATAAAACCACTAGAAAGTGGGGAAAATAAATCCTGAACTCACAACTGGAAACACTTTGGGATGCTACAAGCCAAAAGGTATAATAAAGACCTCCACACTTAGGGGCATCAGGGAGAACACTCAAAAGAGCTTCACATAAGCAGTAAAGGCATCATAGAACATAGGCTGATCTGGCTCCACCCTAATAAAGCCCATTGTAAGAATCAAAACTAGTCCAATTTATCAGCAAAATAAAACAAAGTTCAAAAATATTTAGAGAAATACAAAAACAAAATCCCCAAATTCAAAAACATTTTAGCTGGCAGCTCATCAGAAATTACCAAGCAACAGGGTCAGCCAGATAGTCAGCAGAGTAAAGTACCTACTTCGCCAGACACAGGGACGAGGGCTCGATCCCCAGCATACCTTGACAGCCCCACCCCCAGGGTAAGCTGAGACAGCAATTGAGACAGGGTGTGGCAGCATACACCTGTAATCACAGCACTTGGGAGGCTGAAAATAGGAGGATCACTATGAGTCCTATCTGTGTAGTGAGACCCTGTAGTACTAAATACATTAGAAAGAGAGAAAGAAAAAAATTAATTAATTTCTTGGCACCAAATAGGACACAACAAACTTTCAAAACATCACAAATCATGACCAAGTAGGCGTTATCCCAGGAATGCAAGAATGGCTCAATATATGCACATCAATAAATGTAATGTATTTCATAAACAGAATGACAAAAAGATTATCATACCATTAGAAGCAGAAAGTCTTTGAAATAATCCAGCAGCTATTAATGATGAAAACACTGAACAAAATAGTTATAAAGATCTTATCTCAATCTGATAAAAGCCATTATGACAAACCAACTGCTAACATCTTAATCAATGAGGAAAAACTAAGTTTTCCTTCTAAAACCAGGAATAAAACAAGATGTCCACTATCATCACTCCTATCCAATGCAGTTTTCAAAATGTTAGAGCAATCAGGCAAAAGAAAAAAATAAAATAGATGTATACAAATGGGAGAAAACAAAATTATTTGCAGATATGATGCTTAAACTAAACAATGCCATCAAAAGACTCCTAGAATAACCAAACTCAGTAACATAGCAGGATACAAAATTAATGCATAAAAATCAAGAGCATTCCTATATATCAAAAATGAATTTACTGAGTAAGAAATTGGGAGGGTCTAGAAGATAGCTCAGTAAAATAAGTGCCTGCCTGGCAAGTGCTGGGTCCTGAGTTCAATCCCCACTACCACCAAAATAAAAAAAAAAAAAGAGTAAGTCTTTCAAGTTAAAAGAAAAAGAAATTAGGAAAAAATACCATTCCCAATAGCATCAAGAAAAATTAAATACTTAGGAATTAATGTAACTGTGGAAGTGAAAGAACACTGCAATAAACCACACTATTCTGAAAAAGAAGAGATCAGAAGTTGCACTCCCGAAGAGATAGAATCGAAGTCAAAATATCCTTACTTTCAAAACTGATACACAGATTTAATACAATCACAATCAAAAGACCAATAGCATTCCTCACAGACTACAGAAAATAACCCTAAAATTCAAATGAAAACAAAAGAGATTTAGAATAGCAAAAAAGCAATCCTGGGAAATACGACCAAAGGAGGTAACATCACAATCCCAGATTTTAAATTATATTACAGCCAGGAGTGGCACATGACTGCAATTCCAGCACTCAGGAGGCTGAGGCAGGAGGGTTGCTATGAGTATGAGGCCAGCCTGGGCTACACAGTGAATTCAAGGCTAGTGTGAAATACACAGTGAGATTCTGTCTCAAGAAAACCCAAATGCATTAATAACAAATAACATGACAAAAGTATAATAATAAAAACAGCATGGTACTGGCACAAAAGTAAGATATATGGATCAATAGAATAAAGAAACTGGGACCAGGGAGATGGCTCAGTGGAATAAGCGCTCCCCTGGCAAGCACAAGGGCCCGAGTTCAATCCCTGGTTCTGCCAAAAAAAAATAAAAAATAAAAATAAAGAAACAACACCAGGTACATTCAGTTATTTTATCTTTGACAGGCACAACAGTTTCATGTCACTGTCTAGAATGTGCTGCCTGTGCCTCCCTTTCCTTGCAGTGCCTGCCTCACACAGACTATTACTTGCCGTACTTGCAGCACCCAGTGGCCACTGGCATTCCAACTTTATGTCTCTTTATGCTATTAAAAGTTGCTTTTATTGCATCATTTTTACTTTGGAGTATTAACAAATTGTTCATATAGAAAAACAAGAGTTTGACAAAAAAAAAGATAATTGACTAAAAAGCAAAGTACTATAAATATAGATGCTGAAACACATCTATAAGTAAAATGTATGATAAAAATACAACAAAAGACGTGAGAAAGGAATGGAAACACATTTTTATTACAATACATAAAATATATGACTCATTTAAAGGTAGGTTGATAAACTAAAATGCATAGCTGGCTGGGCATGGTGGCGCATACCTGTAATCCCAATACTCAGGAGGCTGAGGCAGGAGGATTGCTGCAAGTTTGAGACCAGCCTGTGCTACAAAGTGAGCTCCAGGCCAGCCTGAGCTGCATAGAGAGACTATCTCAGACACACACACACACACACACACACAGTAAATTAAAATAAGAAAAGAATACATAATAATCACTTGTCTCAATAAAAGGGTACTATGAAAACACCACATCTGTTCTTCAATCGCACTGGCAACGTTTATCCACTGATTCCTCTACTTAGCTCTGCAATCCTCTATATAACTTCCTCTTATCATTCAGTCTAGCAACTACAGTCTAACATTTCACCCACTCTACTGCATGTAAACTTCCTGTTATCATTCTGTCCAACTTACCTGTCCTAATATCAACCCTGAACAAATTCAACTATTTGCCTCTTAGGGCCTATATTAGGCCAAAAGAAAAAAGGTGTTTCATGACCAAGTCATATAGCAATTCAGTGAGATGAAACAAACTAGTAGTCAGTAATACTAACTAATTTTACTATCCTCCTCAGTCAGCAGCCTTTCCCATTTTCAGAAATTAGGAAGTCCTACTCTTCTTCCCTGGCTACCCTTGCCTTCTGAGCTCAGACATTCTAGTCTACAACAACAACAACAAAAAACTGCCTTCAGTCCCAAACTCCTATGTACAAATCAGACCTTCTCTCTTCTGCTCCCCTTAGTTTCTTCCTAAATCAGTACCCACAGTAGAAACCAGGCAATTTTTCTCATCTGTTACTCCTGCTCACTTTTATAGCAATGCAATTTTTCCCCATTAAACTTTGCTCTATGAAGCCAAATCAAAAACCTCAAGTTTGCATAAATTTTTGAAATTAGACTAAGTGGGACTGTATTATGAGTCCTGAAGTAAAGGACAGCAAGTAAAACACTGTGTTAATTTTCTTTTAAACTTTCTTGTTGTGAAAATTTTATAGCACATGAGAATAGAACACATTTGTGGCAAACTCTATGTAACCACTGTGCAGCTTCAACAATTACCAACTATTTGGCAATTCTGTTTCATCTATCCTCATCGTTCATAACCACAAAAGTATTTTATTAAAAACTCTAATAAGATAATGTATCATCCCTAGAAAATTATTTTTAAGTGAATTTAATGGTATTACTATAATATCCTGCAAAAGTAATAGTGATTCACTAATATATAATATCCATACTCATTTCCAGCTACACAAAAGTTATTGAAATGGGGATCTAAAACAGTATTGATAGGGATCCAAATTCAAGATTTAAAGTGGGACTGATAGGTTCTTGTCTCTTAAAAATCTATTATTTTTTAAAATCTAATAACTATTGTTACCATCACCTTCTTCACCCTAGATGCCTGTTACTTTTAATGCCAGTTACTATTCAAAGAATCAGATTATCTGCCTCCAAGAAATTATCATAGTCTGTATTTGTCTGTTGCCTTATGTCTTCTTTAACATGTTTCTTGAGCCCCCACATTACTCATAACATAATCCCTTCTGCTTTGTTTTTTGTTTGTTTGTTTTTTTGTGGAAAATTTCTAATTTTGGTGCTTAGCTTTTTGAGATATGGTCTCACTATGTAGTTCAGGCTGGCCTCAAACTCATGGAGATCCTCCTCCTGCCTCAGCCTCTAGGGTCCTAGACTATAAGCATGTGCCACCATGCCCAGCATCCTTCTGCATTGCTAGCTATGACTTTCTATTTTTTCTAACATTCTTTCTCATATTAAAATAACAAGTTCTGGGCTGACCAGATAGCTCATCAGACTAAAACATCTGCTTAGGCAGATGCAGGGACCGGGTTTGATCATCAGCCTGTCTTGCCAGCCCCGCCCCCAGGACAAGCTGAAACAGCAATTGAGACAGGGTGTGGTGGCATATGCCTGTAATCACAGCACTTGGGAGGCTGAAAACAGGAGGATCACTAGGAGTCTGATCTGTGTAGTGAGACCCTGTACTAAAATACAAAAGTAAATAAATAAATAAAATAACAAGTCCCACATCTATTAGCTAACGAATGTGTAAACAAAATGGGTCATGTCCATATAAAGGAGCACTACTCAGCCTCAAAAAAATGAAGTATTAATACATGTTGTAATATGGCTAAACTTTAAAGACATGTTGTGAACAAAACTTGTCACAAAAGACCACATATTACATAATTCTATTCCTATGCAAAATTTATATGCATTCTTGCTAGAACAGGCTAAACAGAGGTTGTTGGATTAAGGAGCAAATGGTAAAAAGTAGTTACTTTCTGAGGTAATAAAAATGTTCTAAAACCAGCTTGGGTGAAGTGTCACACACTTATAATCCCAGTCACTCAGGACCAGAAAGCAGGAGGATTGTTAAGTTTGAGGCCAGCCTAGACTGATGCAGCTCAGTGATAAGAATGCTTGTCTGGCATCAATGAGGCCCTAGGTTCAAGCCCCAGTACCAAAAACAATACAGTGCCTTTTGAAGCATCTGTCTAGATGATCTGATAACATCATCATGGTTTATTTAGCTAACAGGCTAAAGGATGATCTTTAATGGTTGAGTGTTCCCCCACCATCTGTAAATCCATGGGTTTGATACCCAGCTCCATAAAAGAAATACAAATGGTTATGACTGGGTATAATGGTACACATGTATAGTCTAAGCTACTTAGGAGGCTAAGGTGTGAATACCCTGAGCAACAGTGAGAACTCTACCTCAAAAATGAAATGAGCTGGGTGTGATGATAGGTGCCTATCATCATCTCCTCTTCTTGGAGTCTGTGGAAGAGATTCACAAATTCAAGGCCAGCCTGGGAAATCCAGCAAGACCCTATCATAAAATACAATAAAAAGAGCAGCAGATGGAGCTCAGTGCTCCATGGTTTCAATTCCTAGTACTACAAAAAACAAGCAAACAAAATAGATTATCTTGTTAACTAAAAATACATAATAGAAGATTTCACGTATGTAGCATGCTACCACTTATGTTACAAAATAAAAACAAGGTAGCTTGCTGCCACTTGTATAAATAGACTATTCACATACTATAGTTTCTATACATTTTACAAACAGAAATACAAACTATTTTTGGTCTTGTCTCTTCATTTTTTAGTACCCTCTAATATACTTTCAGATCCCTTTATTGCAAAACTAAGACAACGAGACTGAAAATGGTAAAGGAAACTTACAAGTAAAGCCGAGTGGACAACGGGCGGGTTGGGATGGTCCATAAATAAAATAAGGCCAGGCAGACATCCTTGATCCTGGACAATAGCTCTTCTATTTAATGGATCTGCTGCTAAGTCCCGCAGCTGGTTGACTACTGATAGAGCATCAGGTTCTTCATTCATGGTGGAGGATGAAGAATTCATCTTCTATGTCATGCA
>PVKA01039993.1:0-19078 GCA_004027165.1 Ctenomys sociabilis | reverse complement strand
AAAAAAAAAGGATGGACATTCAGAGCCATGTTGCAGAATTCCAAACCCCTTGCCTGAGCAAAAACATAAATTTCTCATTCCTGGTCTGATCCTTACCAGGTTACAATATTGCTGGCAAACCTCTAGGTTTCAAGACATAGTTGCTCTGAAATGACCCTTCCATCCCTGCCAAAAAATCATATGCATTCTTGAAGTCCTATTTCCTTCTTAGGACTTCCCTGTCTGTAGACTTTTCCCTGATGCTATCAAACAAACACAGTCACCACTGAAACTTGACTCTTGGATTCTGGCCTTCTATTGAGTTGTTTTTCACTACACTCTGTATTCTTTTTCTAGCATGTCTCTCTTCAGGCCTAATTGTTTAATATAGGTAGCTTTTAATTCCTAATAGATTCTATCAATTGCTTAAACAGCAGCTAATGTTTAGATGTACTTCACCCTTAGAGGATCTACTAGCTTCTTAGCACATATGAGAGTGTACTGGGAACTTCCATTAGAAAGATTCCTGAGTGACTTCCAGCTTGCTGCATAAGAAACTTTAGATCTTACTTAGACGAGCTCTTGGAGAACTTATAATATTAGCTGAAGTTTGATAACAATTACCTTTGATAACAATTACCTCAGAAGCAGATGCTTCTGAGACAGCTTTCAGACTTCTCTTCCTATTTTACCATTACAACACATGCACACACAACTTCTCTATTATTTTTTAAACTTAATCTTTGAAAACCTGACAAACATTAATGAATGCTTAATATATGTCCAGCACTGGTAGCTGCAGAGATGAATAAACTATGGCCCTATCCTTGACATGTCATCATGTAGAGTGGGAGACACACATGCACATCATACAATTATGTGGCAAGGCCTTGAACAAAATGTGGATGACTTAAGGTTGTGCTTGGCACACAGATATTAGTTTAAGTTGTCCAACTTGTCCCAGGAACAACAGGCTTGATGTTAATTTGTCTCCAAATTCTGTGTTGCAAGAAGTGTAGCTAAGGAGAAGCAAAGGGAAGGTCATTCATGCTTTGTTATTTCCTATCCAACCTGTACTCCCTCTGAAGGGAAGCATGGAAGGCCACTGCTCGTAGCATAGGGTGGCTGAGATCTCAGTTAGGTGGATGGCCAGAGGGTATGCCTGGCCTAACCTGCACTCAAGACTCAGGCGTGGGATATACTGTCCAACATGCCCTTTCAGTTCTCAGAGATAAACTTGTGGTGACTACTGATCCATGACAACCCATGATGCCCTGATTGTGTACAGTTTTACTGACTCCTTGATCTTCTTCTCATCTCTTGAAACAGAATCTGTCAGTCCAGGACATCTAACACTACAAGTTACCTTATTGTGGCAGTGTCGCAACAACATTGACAAAAAAGCTGTCCTCCCTTTATACCCAGTGAGAGCGAGAAGTGTTTGCGGAATGGAGAGGAACGATCTGTGATTCAGTACCAGGAGACATTTAAAGACATTGTCAGGAGGAATCTCTGTCCCTGCAGACTGACAGGCTTGCTTTCTCTCCACTGCCTTGGGTTTTGAGCCTTCTAACCTGGCTGGGGCTTGGGCATCTTCTGAGTCATCTTTTCTGTACTTGCCCATTATATAAGCATACTTTTCTGCTGGTGTTGAAGAATATTTATGCAAATGGATTGGCTTTGGGCACTAGTCTAATCAAAAAAATATCTGCTACTTATTCTTTTTTTTTTTGCTACTTATTCTTTTTTTTGTCTTTTTTTTTTTTTTGAGACAGGGTCTCCCGAGTACTGGGATTACAGGCATGCGCCACCACGCCTGGCTTCGCTACTTATTCTTGAGGTCACTGTAACTATGTCCTTTTGTCTCAGTGTCCCTCACTGCTGGAGGGTGTAGTCCCTTTGCTGCACAAGGGGTTTAAGTCACATTAGTGTTTTCTAAAACTGGATGGACATTAGGCAGCCTGGAGAGCAGATTGCAAATACAACTTCTGGAGATCTATCAAGTCCTAGTGATACCAAATCATCTGAGGATCCAGGAACCTCTTTCTCATGTTTCCTGTGGTTTCTATGCAGGCAGACCCCTCTGTGGCACTGAGGACCACTTCAGCTGCTTCACAAGTCTTTTGTCCACTGGAGTCCAAAGATGCATAGTCCTATGGCCGTTCTCTTTCCCTAATCCCCATGACTACTGCCACCACACAGAAAACCTGTTAACCTCTTTCTTTTTTCCAGACCTCTGGACAGTGGAAGGCTTAAGTGTTTCATTGACATTCAGAAGATAAGTCGTTTGCTCAGCGAATACAGGTCACTCGTCAGTACTGCTGGCTGCTTTCTGAGTAATCGTGCCTCTTTCCAGAATAATATGCTGCCTCTGTGTAGAACCTAAAGAGTGTTTTAGGCTCCTGCACACAATTCTGTATAGGACGAGGATTGTGAGCTGCCCATATACTGTGTGGTTGGAACCTATGCAGAAGAACAAAGTCCAGGATTAAGCTGATCTGAGGATCCTGGGATGAAGAATCAGACAAAGCCTTGAAAATTATCTTTATATCTTTAAATTATGCAACCCAGTATTTCACACTGAGTACAGCACAGCACTCTCCCGGGCATTCAGGAGAGTAAAAGTCATGCCAGGTGAAAAAGAACAGCCAGCTGGTTTCCTGGCTGTGTCCTCCTTGAAAGGATAGAGAAAAACAAACAGACAAAAACTCCCCTTGGGTTGGCAAATTTTCAACCTTTGTTCTAGCCTGATCTATTCCTTCCCCAAAGCTAACAATGCTTCAGCAACCACTCTTAGCATACGAGACCTAGTTCAAATCAATGAAAAGAAAGGTGCTTTGGCAGAAGGGAGGCCCTAATGGATGGTTTGTGAATGTGCTGCTGACAGGGCCTTGGAAAACGCCTAAATCTTATTCATGAGCTAGTGGGTCTCTGCTGGGAGATGTAAGCAAATCAATAGTGCTGTGACCAACCTGAGCGAAAGATGTAGACAGTGTGATGTGTAACAATGACAGATGAACAGAAGAAGTTTACCAGGTCTTCTGCGAGATGAAGGGCCAGCCACTGACAGACACAGGCCATGTGTCACCCAAATAGCACTGGAGCAGTCCCAGAGTACAATTGTATCATGCCATAAATTACATTATCTATGTTACTGCATAGTTTGCATACCTTCTTTATGTCAGGGACTATCTACTCAAGAGTGCTGTAATGTAGTTTTAATTTTAATCTTTCTAAGATGCATATATGCCATTCGATGCTCATTGTCCATACTTTATCAATGAAGAAGGCAGTCTCCAGGAGCTTGCTACATCAGTGCTCTGGCTGATCTGTGGGGAAGGCAGGATTTAGGAAGGTAGCTCAGTTTGACTTCTAGGCCAGGGTCTTGGCCATTCTACTTTCCAGCTTTTTGATCGTGCTTGTCCTGTTTATCCTTACCTAAGATTAAATATGTCCCAAGTTATCCAGTTCCTGCTCACTGATTACATGAGCGTCAGCCTCCCAGGCAACTTAACACAGGGAAGGAAGTTGTTCTAGATGCTGGATGTGAACATTATAAATATGACGTTGGCACACCTGAGCCTCAGGGTTCTCATGAATAGGATAAGAGCAACTCTAGGACTCACTTCCTAGGGTTGGCAGGTTGATAAAATGAAGCCTACTCAGCAGTGCTCCCAGCATGTGGTAGGCAGTCAGAACCCGTCACTATCCACTGTGGACTCGTGGAAGCTGGGCTTCAGGTCTCAGTTGGCAGCCTCTCCCTAGGGTGCTGCCATCTGCTGTAGGCTGCTCTCTTTGATGAAAGCTTTTGTTTTTCTGTATATAAAAATAGACTTGATCGTCTCTGAGCTCACCTACTTGTGAATTTATAGATCGTATTTGTCCAGCACCCTCTCAAAAGCTTCATTAACATTTTAATTATATATTTCAAAACATAAAATTATATGTTTTTTTCATAAAATAAAAAGTATACAAAAGCACTTAAAATGAAAATTTATCTCTGTGTTCTTTCCAAGTTTTCTCTATGGTATATTTACATAATATAGAGGGTTTTCTGTTGCCTATCTTTTCAGAGATGAATTCACATATACAGAGTATCCCACAGTTTAATATTTGGGTTTCTGTTTGCTTTTGTTTGTTTTCTCCAGCCAACAGATATCATGAATACTGGTCCAAGTTGTGAAATACTCCTTTCTAGACATGGATGCCCCGAATTCTAGCCCATTGTTTCCAGACTTTTCTATTGTAACTAATCATGTAAGGAATGATCTTATGCACATATCCATAGTCTTTTTTTTTTTTTTTTTTTTTGTGAAAGTGTTTTTTGTAGGATATTCTTAGAAGTAGGACTTCTGGATTGCAGGAATCGGTATTATAACTAACCATTTGCTTATTTTGGGACAGCTAAATTTCAAATTTCTTTTACTGTTTTGCTGAAAATACTGTGATGATAGCCTTTGGGTTTAACTTTATGTTCAAATAGTTTTCTTATAATTTATTTATTAATAAGTAATAAAATTACCATAGTAGAATGTATCAGAGGACAAGAACTGGTCACATGGAACTCTTCTCTCAGATTCATCTTCCAGGCATAAAACAGTATCTCAGTTAATTGACCCAGAATCATAACACCCAAATGGCAGACCTAGGATTTGGCTCAAGTCAGTCTGATTTCAAAACTGATGCTTTTAGATGGTGCAGAATGCTGCCCTTAAGTATTCATTATAAACTTATTCTGAGATTTTTAGGGCTGTAAGGGTCGATTTGCCAGTGGCGAAAGGTCACCATGTAGGCAATGGAGGAAACACGGAGGTAAGTGCTCTGATGGAGAGATCTCAGGGCTTCGTATCTCAGAGTGGGGATGGCCCCTTCTCTGATTACTGCTTGTCACTCATAATCTCAGTGCATGGAGTAAAGGTAGAAGTACAACCCATTTTATGAATGAGAAAGATGAGGTAGGGAGGGTTTATCAACACCTTATTCTGGCATAGGCCTGACCTAGTACTGATAGCTTCACCAGGCTGTTTCTCCACTGAGAAACATTGTTCTTTCTCCACAGGAATGATGACCTCAGGAAATATTATGCAAAGAATGATGGCAAGCGGCCAGTCAACAAGTCAAGCAAGGAAAATCCCCAGGAGACAAAGCCTTCCTGGCAAAAGATCATTTCAGAATGGATACTTCCTCTGGGAAAAGGCCTATCTGTCCATGGGTCACAGTGCTTTTGGGGACAAGCTGGTAGACTTTGAATAGAAAGATACTTGACAGGGAAGGTTAGACAGGTGCACAAGTTCTGAGCCCTTAGAAGCTCCACATAATCTCCCTACTCCTGTCCATACCTTTCAGCACCTGTAGTTTTCCAGGTGATGGATGAATACTGGGGTGGGCAAGGTAGAACTAGATGTGGCCCTCAAGAGCTCAGGTTCACTGAGGCACTGACTGAGGAGGCTCACACATCCAGGCAGCACAATGAGTGTGGCCACAGGTTTGTCTAAGGACATTGACTTTTAAGAATGAGTCGAAAGCCAGGTGCTTGAGCAGGCTGACGTCTGTTCTGGGAAGTGGGGAAATGGGTCAGGTGAGCCAGCCGAAGTGCCTGGCCGGCACAGGGCAACCTACCATTATAAAGTGGGACAGATTCATGCTGTGCAGGGCAGCCTCATGGTGACAAAGTGAGCGCCAGCAGACACAGGCAGTGAAGGCCTCTCCATCTGTGGTCTGAAAATCTCTTTCTTTGCTCAGCTTGAATGGAGCCACTGAAACAGAAGAGACTGAAAGAAAAGAGCCTGCGGTATTCCCCGTGGCCACATGTAAGGTCTGTTGAACTATTTAAATAATCAGAGCCAACTTGTTTGTTCTATGCAAAATGGTTCTAAGTCCACTGACTTCTTGCCAGCTTTAGTTAAGAAACAAATGTCTCCCGGCCTTAGCTGGTTTTTCTGTAGGCTGGGTGAGTGAACAGGGTTGAGAGGACAAATGAACCATGGGAGGGAAATAAAGGTGGACTCTTCGTTGTTATTCTGTCTCCCCAATGTCCAATGCAGCGCCAGATGTACAGCGGGGAGGCGCTCAGAGCTGGAGGGGCCCTGTGGCTCAGCAAGGTCCTCCAATACATGCCAAGCCCACTCTGAGACCTCCCAGTGGATGTCAGATTTCTTTGACAGGCTATTGTTCCCAGGGAGATTTTGTGAAAACACATGGTAGATCCCCAGGGCACAGTGGCAATGCAAAGTGCAGAGGCAACGTTTGTATTTTTCATCACACGAATAATTTTACCTCCTGTTTGCCTCAGCTGGCTTCCTTTCCTTTTCTGTCCTTTTCCTCTTCTGCTTATACATTTGCCTCTTCAAAGGCCATTATTTATTTATAGATCTACCCCACTGGACTCCTCCATCATTCAGAGCACCTGCTTTAACAGACTTGGGGTGTCCAGACCTCCCCAGTGGTTTGAGGATTCCCTGCTATTCTTCGTCTTGTTCCCAGTTCAGGGTCCTAGTTGGCAGCCACATCCTCCTGCAGGCTTCTAGATTTTACTTGATGCTGCTCAACCCTATCTTTGCCTGCCTCCCCAGGCCTGACCCCAGTCCTTTGGGATTCCATATCTCCTGGGGGCCCCCAAAGAGGAAAGAGGCAACCTGGGTGTAGTCTGTGTGAGCCACCACAAAGGGGCTCATGTTTGAGGCAGTACATTGATGAAAGGGTAGTGGGGTTACCTGTGCTCCACTCCTGAGGAAGAGCTGGCTGCATGCCACTACAGGAGCAAAGAGCTGGACTTCTGAGGTAAAGCGATTCTGTTCTGAAGGCACTGTCAATATCTGAGCAGCCCAGTGTGCAGGAAGGAGGGCTTCCTGCACTGTCATTGTCCATCTTGGCTTGAGGAAAGGACCCATCCTAGGGCTGAGAGGATGCTGGATCTCCATCCCAAGGATGTGGGTGGTTGGAAAATTGTCCCAGAAGCAGCATTTTGAGAGTTCACCCAAACAACTCTACTGAGTAATTTTCAACCAGAAAGTGCTGAGGAGCACTGTCTATGTCTGTTCTTTTCCCGGCCTGTAGGTAGGAGTTTTGGGGATATCCTCAAGGAGGGAAAAGCTTGGGCAGAATGCTTATGGAAGAGGGGCAGGGAGCAGCAGCAGCATCCAGACATTCGATATTCTATCCTAGGGAACAGCAGGGGTGAAGTGGAGCCCACCAATCTCTCTCTCTCTCTCTGTCTCTCATCACCCCCATCCTCAATAACCTTTGCAGTATAATGGTATCACTTCACCTCTATCTTCTAAATATTGTACAGATGCTTACTTGGACAATTCTAACTGGAAACATACAAAGATAGGGTTCTAAGAAAGAGAGTTTCAGCTTGGCCACGTTAATGAAATATTATTCCAGGATGGCCTATTACTAATCTAGGGACTACTCTATCCACTGGGTATGGGTGTGCAGACTCAGGAGGTCTTTGGACTCTAAAGTGTGCTAAGTTCCTTAAGCTAAACACATGATAGCACCTTTCAGGGACCTATACAAGGCTCAGCATAATTTGTCCACACATAGGAAAATATGGTTGAAGGGAAAAAAGAATGGCATCTGGAATGTTGGTAGGGGCCAAATTTTTTTGTGTGTGCCTTAAATAAACATTTAAAAATTCAGATTTTATCCTACAAAAAAGGTATCCTTGTCAGAGGTTTGAGCAAGAGAGAGAAAGCAAGTATATTAGCATTTTAGAAAAATCACTGAACTTGCCGTGAGGGTACTGTAGTGGGGGTAAACTTAGGGGCAAAGACAAAAAGAAGATGTTTCAGTGGCTCTAGAGGTAGAGTAGCATGCTATTTTGTCTGAGGGAATAAGAGAAACAGAGCAAGTGGGTGAGAGTGAGGGTGGTGGTGGAGAAATGCAGGCGTTAGAGCTGGGTTGGGAAAGAGTCAGTAAGGAAGAAGGGTCCAGGATAGGCTGTCCGAATTGATGGTGGTTCTGTTCATTGAGAGGGAAGGCTGGAGGGGTTTGCAGTGGAAGAGCATGGGTTTTATTAGGGACACACTGCTGTAAAGGTGTCTGTGGCACAGTGCTGGATATATGCATCTGGAGCTCATGAAGGAATTAGACCTGAATATTCAAATTGCAGATGTAGTACATCAACAGAATTCCAGAGGGCCAGAGTTCTTAATGTAGTATGTTCATAGAATCAATGGGAATTAGAGTGGCATTACAGCATGACTAACTTTGGGAACTTCCCCAGGTATGGGTAGGGCACATGTCTAGCAGAATGTCGTTAGATCATAAAGACACAGCCCTGAGGTGTACATCTGGTCTCTTTCCCTTGCCACTCTGATACTCTTTCCCTGCTCTGCTTCCTGCCCACCGTGAACTGGGCAGCTTCACCCCAGCGTGTGCCTTTGCCATGATGGTCCTGCCCTGGAGAGACAGCTGACCGGGAACTGACTTCCTTGATACTGGGAGCCAGAAAATCTTCTTCCCTTTAAGCGGTGGGTACTGAGTACTGAGTCTCATCAATAAGAAAGCAATTAACATAGACCTCTTAGAGGCATGGGGAAAGCTTTTCTAAAAGAGGAAAACTCACAGGTCACTAGGAGTCCAGCTGTAGATGTTTTAGGGATCAGAGTGTGTTCTGGGAGTCTAGATGGAGTGAAAGGAGATGAGGAGAAAAGCCTGGGAAGAGTAGCATTCAGTGGGTGGGCAGATGGAAAAGAGCCTGAAATAGATGCTGGGAAGAACAGAGTGAGGAGGAAGATATGAGGTGTCCATCTAGTAGTGTGAAGCCAAATGAACAGACAAAAAGTCAAAGGACATGGTAAAGTGAGAAAAGCTATGGAACAGGCCAGGAAAAGGACTTAAAAAAACTCACAGTGTGAGCAAAAAAGAATTTTACAGGTAGAAGAGCAATCTATAAAGACATGGGCAATGAGAGGACAGTAAAAGTAAATCAAGGAGGAGGACAGTTAACTGGGGAGATTGCCCAGTCATAATGTGACTTTCGGCTTCTTGGATGCTGAGACCAAGACTGACTGGGGTGAATAGTGTGGCTGTTTTTGTCCAAAAGAAAGAAATCTTTTTAACTCAGGAGCTATGGCATCTGGGCTCTGTCAGTGGAGAGAGCAGCTAAACCTTGTCAGAGGCTCACCTGGCCTGGCCCCCTGACCTTCATCGCACTTTCACCTCACCTTCCTGTTCTGCCCCCAAAGATCTCCAGGATGCCAGCCTCATCCTCACCACCCATTTTCATTGTCTTCACTTCTCAGGAGTACCGCTGACTTTCTCATCTCCAGCTCCCTAGAGATGAGAAAGAGGGAGCTCCATGGGGAAATACGGCCCTTAAATGTCCTACCACAGATCTTTTTATGAGCATCGTCATATAGAACAAAGTTAGAGACCCCAGGAAATCCTATTCAGCCCTTGAACAGATGAAAATGAAACTACAGTTTACGCCTGTATTTATTGAGAAGACTCAAGAAAAAAAAATAATCTTGTTGACATAAGTACTTAAGAATGGAAACTGCTGTGTTTGTTAATGTCTTTCTTGGCAAGGCAGAGAGAGGAAGGTTGGAAAATGTTTGCACTCCGGCGAGCTTGGGAGTGGAGAGGGCAGAAAGCACGTGAGGCTCTCCCAGGAAGCCCGCGGGGCAAAGATCTTGCTTTAATCATGCTGTCATGATGACAACTTCTCTTTTTAACTTTTACTCTCTGAGGTTCCCCATATTTTGTTACAAATTTTTCTGTTAAGGTTTCTTAGTTTGAAACAATTGAAAGTTATAACAAGATGACTTCCACCTGAAAGGTAGAAGAGGAATTTGCTAATTGAATACTTTCATCACCTACAAATAATCCAGGGAATATTTATTTATTTATTTATTGGGTACAGCTTGAACTTGCAGTGATCCTCCTGTCTTAGCCTCCCCAGCACTGGGATTATAGGCGTGCACCATCATGTCTGGTTTTGGTGGCCAGTAGAGCATGCCTGGGTTTCTGGGACTGGCACAGCATGTGGCACCAGGGATTGAACTTGGGTCTTTGAGCTTGGTACGCAGACACTTAGACCACAGAGCTATCTCCTCAGCCCTTAGTGAATATTTCTTATGAAAGAGTATTCTCTTATAAAAATTCAGCTCCATCATCCCCATAAGGGATTTATACTAGACGCGTTACCATCTATCCTCAGATTCCCAATTGCTTCACAGTATCAAGTGCAGTCAAAGGATCCAGTTCAGAATCTGCCATATTGCAGATGTGCCATGGATTTTATTTTTTGTTACACTTCTTTAGCATTTGTTGACATACATCTCCTTAAATTTTTCAAGGAGACAAGCTAGTTATTTTGTAACATGATCTCAGTTTAGGCCTATCAGCTCTTCACGCTTTGATTCGGATTGTGCATCTTCAGCAGGAATATCATAGAACGGATCTGATACACCTACTGCACCTCATTGCCAGGTGGTCTAGAGCTTCCATTGGCTCCATGATTGGAATTATTTTGGAGTTATTTTGATCACTTTATTAAAGTAGTGTCTTCCAAACTTTTACACTGAGAGGTTATTTTGTTTCCATTTTACTTACTATTTAATAGGAACTCTGAAACTATATGAATACCCCACTTTTCAAGAAACAGTCAATGCATTTGATTATCTCTTTATATCTGCATGATATTGCATGGTATTCAATCAGTTACAACTCATTATTATCACAGTGGTCTCAGTTTTTCCAGTAACAATCACTTCACACAGATTTATGTGTCTTGGCATGGTTTTTCGTCAGTCTTGAGCACTTCCTCGCATTCTGGCACAATGCTACGCGGCAGCTCTTCTTTCCTTTCCCCGCCCCAGATTTGAAGTCAGCCATCTGTTCAAAGGGGCCACGGCTCCTGTCAGTTGTGATGAGAAGCCTGCAGCCCTGTGCCTCAGTGGGCTGTTTGTATTACTGGAAGCTCTAATAGGTTTAACACCTCTGATCTAGGAGCTAAATCTGTGAGCCAAGAATCTCATCGCACGCACAGTCACCTTTGGATGGATACTGACCTTCTCCTGCTCTCGCTCATGTCGAGTGTCAACTGCCCCAAGCACAGACACCTTTCTTTACTCTTTTCGGGCTCTGATGCTCCATCCCAGTCACCTCTGCTCTCGGATGCCTTCCTTAAGCCTGTCACATTTGTCCTGGGGATATTTTCCTTGCTCTGCTAGATGCCTAACCCCTCAGGCAGGCTGTCTTCCTTACACATTTGGACCGACTCCTTGCAACAACTGCTCTACTCATGTGAGTGAGCCTCGCTCGCTTGCCATCTGATTCCCGATGCCAACCCTTGATTGGAGCCCTTCCTCAGCTCTGACTCCGCACATCAAGCCACCTCATGATCACATACATCCAGACGTTTACAAGTCTGGATGGCCTCTTCACCACCCTCAGGCACTGACAACCCAGGCTAGGCTTCCACGATGCACGGATCCTCCTCGTGCCTGCTAGGCTCCGGTAACCTCATGACGGGATGTTCCTCAGCACAAATTTTTCATATTGCCTAGACTGCAGTGCCTCATACAGGTCCACTTTTTTGAGGGACATGCTGCAGGGGATCGCACTGCACTTTCAGTTACTGAAATTCACTTCTTATGCCCTTCCAGGGTAGATGGGCACCCTGTCCACCTCTACAACATCAGGGTTGACATTTTGAGGAACTGGAAGGAAGAAAATTAGAGAAAGGCAAAGTATACAGGTAGTGTAGTTGCAGCTTTACCTACAAAGGAATTCTTGTTTAACTGCTAGAAATATAACCTCTTGCCATCAGGTGCATTACCATGCTTTAGAAAGAAGGTGTTTCTAAGCAATTGTATTAGGTCACTTAATCAGTTAGAGTCTTAATTGAAATAAAAAGCTGAATTTGGCCTTTATAACCTGATATGAGCCCAGAAGCTCTGTTTTAATTAATAACCTGTCATACATGCACAATGTCAAAGCTCTTCAGAGACAGAAAACACTAGATTATACAACTCTTCATAATTCTGCTCCTATGCTGAGCGGATTCTGATCTAAAGTCATCTTAGGCCTCAATCTACACAATCCTCTGAGGGTGATGGATTTTAGAGCATTTGATTTAAAAACAGATTTCTCATCAAGTGTGAGACTTTCAAAGTGGTCCTGAGATGGCTGTGGCATTTGGGGAAGACTCACCTGAGCGAACTGAAGAGGACGTTTCATTTTTGGCAGGTCTTTGCTATGTATGCACACAGGCGTGCTGGGTGAGGCGCCCTTCCTCGAATGCTTCTCCCTGGCCTCCTCCCAACCCTCTCCTCATATATGCAAGAATAGGAAGTATTACTTGGGCTAAAATCTTTGTTCTCAGTTTAACTGTGAAGTTCATGAGTCCTGTGGGTAGGTCCATTTTTTTTTTTTTTAGCTTTAGCAGATGTGTTTCAAACTTCAAATATATCTCAGTGATTTTTTTGCCTAGTGAATTTTTTTTTTTTTATGTATTTAGTGCAGAGTCTACAGGATCTCACTACACAGACCAGACTCCTAGCGATCCTCTTGTTTTCAGCCTCTCAAGTGCTAGGATTACAGGCATGTGACACCATACCCAGTCTCAGTTGCCATCTCTGCATGCCCCGTGGGTGGGGCTGGCACAGCACTCTGGGGATAGAACCTCAGTCCGGGCACTTTAGGCTGCTGAGCTATCTGGCCATCCCTAGTGAAATTTTTAAGTAAAAGAATTATGGAACAGGGGCAGGGGAGATGGCTCAGTGGAATAAGTGCTTCCCTTATTCCACTGAGTTCAATCCCCTGTTCCACAAAGAAAAAAAAAAAATTATGGAACACTGGACATGACAATACATGACTATAATCTCAACACTGTATAAGACTGAGACAGAAAGATCTTTGAGATCTTTGAGCTCAGCCTGTACAACTGAGTGATTTAATAGGACCCTGTTTCAAAATCAAAAAATAAAGTTTGAGGTTAAAATGTATTGCAAAGGCCCTGGGTACAGACCTCAGTGCTGTAAAGATAAAAGAGAATTCCAGCAATATAAGTCAGTATATGTTAGCTATGGTCGCAAACAGTGTGCAATAACTGCCTGCAAATTTATCTTAAAAGAAGACACCTGTATTTTCAAAGATCTAGATGTTGGTTGATCTATACTGGCTGATCTGTATTCACCTGGGGAACTATGCTGATTATGATCAGTCTCATGTGTTTGGGAATGAGAGCTGCCATACTTCTTCTGGGACTAGTCTGAATAGTGTCTTCTCATCACAGGAGAGAGGAAGCTGTATCTTGCAAGGGCTTTTCAGATTTCACTCCTCTCATTTTAATGTCAGGGGAGAGGGGTGTACACTAGTGGATACAAGCAGAGGTAAAGAATCGGACTATCAGTACAGGCTGCCATAGGGTGCTACATACAGAGTAGGATCGGAAAGCACTGCTGCTGGCTGACATTAACAGTTGTGTCTGTGTCTATAGCCCTGGCTGGTCAGGGAGTTCTCAGTCTTCCATATTCTCCCCTTGCTTGGAATTAAAGAGTTCTTCTTGGCTGTTAGCTTCTCTTCTCTCTCCTCTTCTTTCTGAAGGTCTCTAACTCTTTAGGGACAGCTCCCTTCATCATAGTGATGCAGAGGAAGTGTTCTGTTGAATGAATGAATGAATGAATGAATGAATGAATGAATGAATACATGGTGACCTGATGTCAGCCTCACCAGATCCTTCTTAGACAAAAAGACTTACCGCAATGCCCTCCCACACGGTGAGATTAGCAACTCACCCAGGCCCCAATTTTCATTTTCAATCTCTAAATTCTAGGAATCCTGATATTGGGTCCTTGTTCATTAAAATAATGATGGCCACATTTTAATGAAATGTGATATTTTGTCTTATTATCAAAGTAGTATATGAATCTTATATAATATATAAGTTAAATTTTTTTTCCTATAATCCTGTATGCAGCTTTGACTGAAAACATAAGGTCAAATGGCACAAATAATTTTGTCATCAGTTTCTACATTATTGCAACTGAACTTGGTGTACACATTAAATATGATTTATATTTAATTTCTATGAAAATATCACTGCCTTCACACTTTATAGATTCTTCTGATAAAAGAGAAATTTGCATTTATGATACATGCCTATATGTGCCCACTTATTTAAGCTATTCCTTTTCAGGGAAGGTATTAAATCATTTTTTGTAAGATCATTGAAGTTTTAATATATTTTAAAATAAATGAAATAATGACTGTCACTTGTTAAATACTTTTGCATGTTAGCCAGTGTGCTTGTTATTTGGCATGCCTCAACTTCACAATCATTATTTAATATCCTTACTTAATAATGGAAGAAACTGTGATCTGGGGAAGTTAAGTCATTCAGGAAAGGCCAGACAGCTCACACAAAGATGGGGCTGGCTTGCAGGTACTGCCAGACACCTAGGCTGCCTCTTTCCCACTCACTAGGCACACAGCCTAGCTTTCTTCACTGCCTGGGCCCCAAGAGTCCCCTCCCTCCAGCAGCCCTACCAGAATCCTTTCCTGGAGGCGCTATTCCATTCATGGTACACAAAATATGCTCCGGTATAGCACTTGATAAAGGGAAAAAAATCAAAACCAAAAACTTACTGTTTTTAAAATTTAGTTGCCATAATTAGTCAAGCAATGGCCGTGACTCATCCACAAGGCTGACAAAGGATCTACAAAGTGAGGTAAAGGATAAACCCTGAGGGGATTTGACTGACCTCATCAGATACAAAAGTTACATTTTTTGATATAAAGGTCTTGCTTTATCTTGGGCTTAACCTTCCAGCAGAAAAGTATAAAAACAAGGTATATAAAATAAAGCCAAAATAATATGCTGAGCTGTAAATGGCTCTAGTCAATGACTTCTTTGGATAACCCACTACTATTGTGGACTGCTGGACTGTGTTGGATTGTTTCACTGAATTCAAGCACCTACAATAATTGAATGCCAATAGAATACCTATCTTTGCAGGACTAAACAAAAAAAGAGGGATATAAAGGAAGGACCATTCTGTATTTGTATATACAGAACAGTTAGGATAAATATGCAGCTACTTTTGTGTAATTCTATGAGAGGAAAGATTTGCACTAATAGTGTTTGGACAGGATATCCTGCCTGTTTCTTGTACTATGGATAAGCACTAGGAAGATAACAATGTAAAAAGCATTAATTATAGAAACTTTATTATAGTTCAGCTTAAAAAAAAAGATAGGTATACAGTTACATTCTCTTAATTCAATGAATAGAGGCATCTGCTCTAATAGTGTTTGTAAACAGAATATCATGTCTGCACCTTGTACAACAAATAACCACTATGAAAACCATATGCAATGTATTCATTTTTGAATCTGTTCTACTAATTTGACTTGAAACTGTCTCACTGCTATTTGTTCTTCCATAAAATTATGGAAAACAAAAAAACGGAATTTGAAAACTAAAAAAATTTGATTGCCCTAAGCAGATGCTTATCATGAGTAAATTCATGCCATTTTTCCCAAGGGCACGGGGGGAAAAGCAGTTTATACCATTGAATAAGATATTTTGGTCTAATATAGAAAAGGATTTTCCCTCAAGTTTGTTAAATTCTCTCATGGCATTCCTGGAAGTTGGCAAACAGTGTTTTTCAGGAGAAGGATTTCAGATTGTTTTTCTTTTTCTTCCTCCTATTTGCATGGAATTGCATATGATTCCAAGTCATTGTGTTGGAGAAAACTAAGTTAGACAAAATATTATAGGCAGTCAGATGGGGCTGGGCCCTGGAAAGAGCCAGTGAAGAAGAAGCAAAAGAAGAAGTGCCTCCACTGTGGGCCAGACCTCAAGACAAGGGGCAAGACAAATGCACCCACACACTTCCCTAGGGACAAACATCAGGGGTTAAGATTCTAAATAGGTTTGTATTACCTTGAGAAAACCAGAAAGAGTCACTAATTCAAATCCCTACAGGAAAAGCCCCTGTGCTGTATTAATACCAGCTTGCTATGTGACTTGCTTCCCTGTTCAACCCTGATTTAATCAATTTTACCTGAATAATTATACTCATCATCACCATTATCATCATTCTTCTTCTTATTATTCAGACTCATAGTGATCCTCCTGTCTCAGCCTCCCTAGTGTTGGGATTACAGGCATGTACCACCATGCCTGGTTCTGGGCCAGGCCTACATGCCCGTGGTTCTGGGGCTGGCATGGCATGCTGAATTAGGGATTGGACTTGGGACCTTGCACTTGCCATGCGGGTGCTTATGCTACTGAGCTATCTCCATCGCCAACTATTACGCTTGTCATCTTAGTGGTTGACCATAGTTTTGTCCTACCTCTTGCTCACCTTATGATTTTCTCGGCCCTTTGTGTATTTGCTCTATAAAAGTCCCTAGAAAAGGAAGGGTCCTTGGCAACCCATGTAGGACCCCTTCCGTCTCTGTCTTTCTTTCCTCCAATAAATATGCTTTGCTCATAACCTTTGTTGGGTCTAAAATTCATTCTTTGATTTTAGAGAACATGGACTGTACCAGATATCTAGCAGGTTGAGAGTTCCTTTTCCCTGTATCAATATTATCCATTTACTTGTTTGAAGAAAAATGAGCAGCTACTGTGCAAGACACCATATTAGGCTGGGGATACAGTCAAGAAGAAGAGCCAAACCCCCTGGCCTCACGCTGTATGACAGGTGGCTATTCTGATGAGGGTTCAGAAACCCAGAGAGGCCCCTCCGTGTGGTCCTCTCCTCCCATCCTTGTCCTTGGCTGACTCAACGCAGCACACATGGTGACTCTTCCACCCGCACTGCAACACTTGTACTCAGTGAAAGATCAGGACAGCAACCGGCCTGGAGACGTGCGGAGGGATCCCGGGCCACAGAGGTCTTCCTTAGGTCCACTCCCAACACCTTTCTTTCAGAAAGTCACAGAAAGTTATTCTGTCAGTGCGCACAGATGCCTGTGTTTGGGGGATTGTGCAGAGCGGAGGTCCCTGCCAGGCTGCGCTGATCTGTCCTCGAGTCCTTTGCAGCCTCCTCTCACTGCCTTCAGTCTCCATGAGTCTCCTTTCCCAGCCCAGCACGGAGAAGGTTGCTAGAGTTATCTTCATAAAACTTTTAATGGATCCCTGCTGATCTCTTAATATAGCTCAATCTTTTGAACAAGCGTTTAGGGCCCACATGCTCTGCCCTTAGCCCCTGCTCATTTTCCAGCCTTATTTGCCATTACATGCCTCGGTGTATGCTGCAGTCTTCTTCACTGATCACCAGCCTGGTCCCTGAGCGCACAGTATTCACTCCTCCTCACCTCAGATGGGCCCAGGCTGCCCATTACGTCCTCCACTCATCAAAATCCCAGCAACCTTCCAGGCTCAGCTCATCTACAGCCTCACCCTGAGGGCTTCCCCTATCACTCTTCTAGAATTAACTGCTTCCTCCTCTGTGCCCCCACTGCCCTGCTTAGTACAGCTTCTGTTCTGCTTCACTCAAACATGATCAGTGCACACCTGTTTTCTGTGGCCTCTCTGGGTACCCCAGAACCAAGTTCAGGGCTCTATGGCAGTTCATCATTGCATCCTTTAGTGCTTATCTCATAAAATGACCTTCACAAAATATCTCACATTATTGGATTAAAGTCTCGTACTAAGTTTCTGCAAGGTCAGATGTGCTCACCTATAGAAGTGGTGCTGATTTTATTTTTAATTTTAGCACTAAGAGATATAATAGAACACGGTAGGAAACAGACCTAGGGTTTAAACCCATCTCTCTAGTTATGTGTGCTGTGGTGAATCACTTAACTCTTTGTCCTCAGTGTTGTCATTTAAAAGTAGGTATTGAAGCCCACCTGGGCAAGTGCCATTGATTATGTGTATTTGCAGAATACAGTGATGAACAATGTTAATAATCATTATTAACTTTTTTCTCAAAGAAACTTTAGCCTATAATCTTGAGTTCCCACAAGTCGTCAGGCTGCATTCCACACTTTGCTCTCATTTAACCCTGATAACCACCCCTAGGAGGAAGTCCTGTGCATGCCATCCACATGCACAGGTGGGGAAACTGGGAGAGTAGCATCCTTGAGAGTGTACAGGGTTGGGGAGATGGCTCAGTGGCATAGGTGCCTGCCTGGAAGCATAAGGTCCAGTGTTTGATCCTTGGTACAGAGAGAGAGAGACCATCCAGAAGAAAAGCTGATTAGTATCCTGCAGCATATGCCATTCACTTTGCCTTATCTGACTCAATTGATTTTACTTGTTGTATGTTACCTTTTGTATTTCTGCTTTTTGCTTGTTATACTAGGGAGACTATACGATATTTACACATGTGTGTCTGGTTTATTTCACTTATGAGTATATATATGTTCAAGTGGCATCCACTTCAGTATAAATGCTTCAAACTTATCATTCTTAATAGCTGAGTAATACTCCATTATATAGAAATACCACATCTTTTTCAACCATTCCTCATGTGATGAACATCTTGGTTGTTTCCAAGATTTTGCTATCACACATTGCGCTGCTATAAACGTAGGTACACATATATCTCTATGATACAATGTATCCAGATCCTTTGGGAAAATTCCCAGTAGGGGGATAGCCAGCTTGAATGGGATTTCTAGTCCTACTCTTTTGAGGAGTCTCCACACAGACCTCCACAATGGTTGTACCAGTCTACATTCCCACCAGCAGTGGAGAAGTGTTCCCTTTTCCCCACAACCTCTCCAACATTTGCTGTTGGTTGATTTCCTTATGATAGCCATTCTTTCTGGAGTGAGATGGTATCTCAGTGTTGTTTTTATTTGCATTTCACGAATGGCTAGTGATGTGGAGCATTTTCTCATATATTTATTCGCTTCTTTAATTTCGTCCTCTGAGAAGTGTGTATTCATCTCAGATGCCCATTTCTGAATTGGGTCTTTAAATTTGAGGGCCCCAGCCAGGCGTGGTGGTGCAGGCCTGTTATCCCAACACTCGGGAGGCTGAGGCAGGAGGATTGTTGTGAGTTCAAGACCAGCCTGAGCTACAAAATGAGTTTAAGGCCAGCCTGAACTGCATAGTAAGACCCTGTCTCAAAAAGACAAAAAAAAAAAAAAAAAAAAAAAAAAAAAAAAAAAAAAAAAAAAA
>PVKA01039992.1:0-19079 GCA_004027165.1 Ctenomys sociabilis | reverse complement strand
ATATTATGTCGGCTTTTAGTGCTATGGTCATCCACTAGGTAAATAATTATTGAATCTGTGATATAATTCAGACACATAAATACCTGTAAATATAATATCATGTATGCACCTTGTACAATACCAAAACATTATGAAAACAGTTTGCAATGTATTATTTCATCGACTCTGTATGGTTATGGTGTTTTGAAACTGTCTGATTGACATTTGTATTTCAATAAAATAAAAATAAATGAAAAAAAAAGGAAAAAAAAAAGACTATTTTCATTATTTCTTCTTCAAATTCTCTTACTATTTAAAACTAAAATATCCCCCAAAACTTGTATGTGTCTGAAGTTGATTGTATTGTGAGAATGCTTTACTTAGGAGGTGATTTATCCATTGAAGTTGTCTAACAGGCATGTTCTGGCAGTGAGGGAGGGAATTCTTCTCCATTGTTCCTCTTTTCTTTTTATTTCCTGACTGTCATGAGGTGAAAATCTATTCCTCCACCAAACTGTTTTTACCATGCCACTTCAACTTTGGCACAAAGGAAATGTGGAGTGAATCCTTTGAACCATAGGCCAAAATAAATCTCTCTTCTAAATAATGGGTATCAGAGTATTTTGTCCTAGTAATAAGAAAGCTGATGAATACACAATTCACAAGCATACAGAAATACTTTAATTTTTATATGTTGGTTTTGCATTTTACAGCTTTTCTGAGTATATTAGTCCTAACAGTGGAGTGCCTTTTCAAAAGACATATTTATTGACATAATTTATATACTACACAAAGCATGCCTTTAAATTGTATAATTCAAAGTCAAGCACATTGGAACCCACCAGTAATTCCAGCATTCAGGAGGCTGGGCCACAGGATCACCAGTAGTTTCAGGCAAGCCTACGCTATATATTGGGTTCAAGACCAGTATGAATTACACAGTGAAACCCTGCCTCAAAAGCATATATAATTAAATGGCTTTTAGTGTAATTGGAGTTGTGTCAATGTTATCACACTTAGTTATGTAATATTTTTATCACTCCAAAAAGAAATACTGCACCCTTACTTACCAACTACAATACATCCAAAAACTCCCCAAGTCCCTGGGAACCATTAGATGCATTCTATATTTATGGATTTTTCTATTCCAGATGTGTAATATAAATTATATCATACAATATGTGGTCTTTTATGACAGGCATCTTTTATTTAGCGTAATTTTTCAAAGGTAACTTAGCAAAAAACAAAGGTTTTAAGCTCTCCACATCCTTACCAGTACTTATTATCTTTACCTCTTTCTTATCTCAGCCACCTCAGTGAGTGTGAAGGGATGTATCTTCCAACTGTTTGAGTTCCTCAGGGATTTTCTTCAAAAATATATCTGGCTAGTCTGTGTCCCTTGAATTTTCTTATAAATTTGGATAGCTTTTAATAACCCTGTTCCAGGCACCAGAAAGACTAATAGAGTGGGGGGGATGGAGATGGCTCAGTAAAATAAGCACTTCCCTGGCAAGCGCAAGGACCTGAGTTCAATGCCTGGTTCATTCAATAAATAAATAAATAAATAAAGAGTGGGAATGCTCTTTCTTTCAATCAGCAAATATTTTCTAGATGCCAACCATATTCAAGACTTGATGCTGGCTTTTGGAACATTACAAAAGTAATAACAATGTAAATTATTCAGGTGATTACATTGTACCTAATCTATAAGCTTCAGCTACTTATGGGGTACACTTAAAATAAGACTGGTGATTTGTTCATTTTTCCTTATCATATCAGTTCAGTTTGCATTTATTTATTTATTTATTTTATTTGAAGCTAGTTAGTTTCTTTTTTTTGTTTTTTTTTAGTTACTTAGTTTCTTGAATGTTGCTTTTTCATCAGAAGTATGTGAGCAGAAATTAATGTATACTAGTTAGATGGCAGAAATCATGACAAAGCAAGGGAACTCGATAACACATTGGGGCAATTGTTTCATGGTTTGTATGATTGAGGGGCATGTACAGTTAAAAACACATGACAATAACTGGGGACATTTTTGTTTGCCATAACTTGGAGAATGGAGTGAATTTTCTGATGTACTCTAGTAGGTAGTAGATAGTAGGTAGTAGGTAGTGGGCAGTCCAAAGGTGCCACCAAACATCATACAATGCTCATAATAGCACTCAGTATGAAGAACTATTCAGTCTCCAAACTAACTGTGCTAAAACTGAAAACTACACTAGGGAAAATGGGAACAACATCAATGCTCTGCACTCTAATAGTATTCCAAATATTTTAGAATCTTTCCCTTAGATGTGAACGAATCAGAAAATAACTGATTTTTAAACTTCTGAATTTCGAATTTATCTTTTTAACAGCACTCCAGTTGAATATCAGTTGATACACTTCCTATTCTTGACTTGTTTGAGATCATTTCTGCCACTTTGTTTTATGTAAACTTTTTTTTTTTTATTTTAGGGAAGTGTCTATAGGGTGTTCAGGTTCTCACTACTAGATTGGACTCATAGTGATCCACCTATTTACAGCCTCCCAATAGCAGGGATTACATGCTGCGCCACCATGCCCAGTCTCAATTGTGTCTAAGCATGTCCTGGGGATTAGGCTGCCAAGCAGATTGAACCCCTGGCCCCTGTGCCTGCTTACAGGCACTTTAATCCACTGAACTATTTGGTCGGCCCTTTTTTGTATACTCTTGAATATGAATTCTTAGTATTGTTTCTTTCTCCAAATTTAATGTCAATATTTACATGAAGAAATTGTTCTGTTTCTCGTTACTTCAAAACTTTCCCATCTTTGTATCTATTCTTCTAATACTTTACCTTGTATTTTGAATACTTACACATAAACTAATATCTTTCTAATATGCTAAGGATGAGAATCAGTTGGTATTTCTATCTTCATCCATCAAAGTGACACCATGAATGAACAAAACTCATATTTATGTCTGCCAACTATTTTTATGCTTACTTAGATTTTTTTTTAGTGTAGGCCCTATAAGGTCTCACTGCACAGGTCTGAATTTTGTAGAGATCATCCTGTTTTCAGTCTTCCAAGTGCTGGGTTTAAAGGCTCATGCCACCACACCCAGTCTCAATGGTTATCTTAGTACACCCCAGGAACAACGCTGGCACAGCACTGCAGGGCTCAAATCTGGGTATGCGCATCTGTCTAAGAAGATCCTTTAATCTGCTGAGCTGTTTGGCCCTCACAAACTACATTTTGTCTTAAAACTATTTTAACTTAGACAATGTATTTAAAACAAGGGTATTTAAATAGACTTATTATAGTGTTACTTGCATAGTATAATCTTCTTTGCTTTTTTTAGTGTTCATTTTAATGTTTCCATGAATGTTAGAGTCAAATGACTATACTGTAATAAAATTCTCTGCCACCACTGTAATCTCATATGCTCCTATGCAGCAAAATTTCTTACTGCATTTGTAGTCCTAGGCCAACACAATTGAACTTTCTGTTAGTATAATACTGCTTTTTTGGTAAATATTTAGAGCAACAGTACCAAAAGTACACAATGTGAAAAGAATCTCTTCAAAATTAAACAAATGATACTAGAGAAACTGGACACAACATGCCAAAGAATGAAATTAGACTTTTATCTTACACCATTCTAAAATCACTCAAAATGGATTTAATATTGAAACATAACACTTCTTTGATAATGGTGGAGTGATAATAAACAAGAACAACTCAGACTCTCTTGGGTTTAGAAATGCAGACACTGGCAAATATCCACTTGGAGAATCAAAGCAAGAGAGAAGGGTCTTACAGAAAGAAAGTACAGATTAATAGAAGAGACAGAATGTAATCCAGAGAAGGGAAGGGACAGTATGCATTTTGTCTCTGCCTCCAAGTTCAGGGCTTGTGGGAAAAGTAGATCACATTTACAAAGAAGGATGAGGGCTCCAGAAGACTTCATAGAGAAATGTGACAGAGAAGTGGCCCAGCAGGTTCTGTGCACAGAGTGAGAGCAGCAAATCCCACTCCTATGTGAATCCTTCAGCAGGCAACAACTGTTGAGTGATGCCAGTCCAAGTGCAACCTGCAGAGTGGCTTGATTTGGTGTAAGTCTGGGGAAGAGCTGATTGCTGAAACTCAGACCTCAGAAGACATTAGACTACTTAAATGCACAGCTTTCAGTAAGAGATAGTCACAGGAGATAGCTGTCCTCACAAGCCGTGGTCAGGCAGGAAATGTACCTCTGAGGGTTTAAGCTAAAGACACAGGCCCTGGTGCCAGGACAAAAGTTCAGGCTCTGCCTAAGTTTCTTTGTATTTGCATGTAGCAGGAAGTGTGCCTTTGTACCTGTGGCCTACTGTTGCCTGCATCCAGCATGATCTGAGGTCTAACTTCCTAATCTGCATCTGTGAGCAGTCCATATCTTGACTTGGATACTGTAGTAAAATTGTAGATCCCAGAAGAAAGTCATATGTCTGAAATCACAAAGAACCTGCTTTGTTTTGCTTTCAATTTTTGGTTTTGGTTTGGGGATTTTTGATGGTTTGTTTTCATTTTTGTTCTTTATTTTTCATGAGCGTGTACACTGTTTTTAGGTTGGGTATTTGCTTTGATTTTGTTTTTGTTTTGTCTTACTTCCTTTCCTTCTTTCTTCTTTGCTGGTGGTGTATTGGGACTTGGGGAATTTTTCCTTTCCTTTATTCCTTACTTCTTAATTGTTATTTCTTTATTTTTTTTCTCTTCTTCTTTTAAATTTTTTCCTTATTTGTTCCTATTACTTTCATTCCTCGTATAATTTATTTCTGCTCCCTCTTTTTCTTTCATCTTCTTTTTCTCAAACTTTTCTCTTTCCTTTACTAATCCTATAAATATCCTCTATATCAGAGTGATATATATGTGGCCATATTGATAACATCATAATTTATAATAGCTATATCTTGAAAGCAAGCTATATATTCATCAACAGATTAATCGATTAAAATGTGGTATTTATACAGAAAAGGGAACTACTCGACTATAAAGAAGGTGAAACTTAGGCTGGCCAGGTAGCTCAGCAGATTAAAGTGCCTCCCTAGGCAGATACAGGGACTGGAGCTTGAACCCTGCCATGCTGTCCTGGCCACATGCCCAGGACCTTGCTGAGACAGCAATTGAGACTGAACGCGGTCTTTTGAGCCTGTAATTCCAGTGCTTGTGAGGCTGAAAACAGGAGAATCACTAGGAGTCCGATCTCTGTAAACCCTGTACTAAATACATACAAAAAAGAAAAGTTAGAAAAAGATGGCAAATTTCGAGTCATTTTTTGGAAATAGATATATCCTGAGCCCTTAATTTTATGTGAGGTAAATCAGACACACAAACTTAATAGCATGTGGATTCTCTTATATTAGAAAGCTAATACATTATAAAGTGCAAATTAGAAAAGAACAAAAATAATTGCAGTCCAGCATAAACAATGTATCTAAAAGTATACCCTGCTTTAGTATAACGATCTCTTTTTTTGTATTTTTTATTATTTTTACAGAACACAAAATATTGATAGAAAACAACAGCATTATACATGATACAATTCACTAAACAAAGTAATAGGAATCCAACAATAGTTTCTGTATTACATGATGCTATGTGTAAATTAGATTTTCAGATTTCCAGATATAAATGTATAAGTTTTGTTTTTTTAAAAAACAATAACTAAGAAGTTATAAGAAATTCAAGAGAGAAAAAATTCAGAGTAAAAACAAAAATTGTAAGCATTAACTGCTCCTATATTTTTTTATAGTCATATAATTAGAATTCTCAAAGTAGGAAGGAGTAGGCAATAAATATTTAAAGATTTAAAATTTCTGAATTTAGTTCAACTTATAATACCACATTTGCAAGAAAAATGATCCTTTTAGTATAACTATCTTATACATTTTATATTATTTTTGGCCTTTTAGTTTGATTGTTAATCTGTATTGGTGACAATCAACTTTATGAACATTTATACAAAATAATGAATTAAGGGCCAGGCAGATAGCACAGCAGATTAAAGCACCTGATTAAGCAGTCGCAGGGACCAGGATCCAACCCCGGTGTGCCATGCTGGCCTGGGGCGCACTGAGGTTGCCATTGAGACTGGGGTTGGTGGTGCATGTCTGTAATCCCAGAGCTTGGAGGCTGAAAACAGGAGGATTACTACTAGTCTGATATATGTAGAGAGACCCTGTAGATCCTTATTAAATACATTAAAAATAAAAATAATGAATTCTATGCTGATAAAAAATTAAATAAAAGGACCAGGGAAAGGATGGGGTACAAAACAACTGAATGACAAATGTAATCCTTACATACCGAAAACATGTACTATGACATTTGTACTTCAATAAAATGAAAGGAAAAAAAACCAAAATATATACTAATAAAATTCTCAGTAGCCATATTTATTAAGTTTATGTGTCTGATTTGCCCCATTTAAAATTATGTCCTCAGAGTGTATCTATTTTCTCTAAAATGACTCAAGTTAAAAATATATACCACAACTGTGAGTCAACTTTTTGTTTCTGAAAGTTTTTCAAATGATTTCCTCCAGTTCTTTAGATTTAGATAGTATAATTTCATACACAATAAGATATAAAGCAGTCCCACACCTCATGATATATATATATATATATATATATATATATATATATATATATATATATATGTTTTCTTTTTGTATTTGGTACAAGGTCTCAGTACGCAGCTCGGAGTAGTTGGACTAGTTGTAATCCTCCTGTCTCAGCCTCCCTAGTGCTGGGATTACAGGCTGTGCCACCAGCTTTGGAGTGGAACACAGCACTTGGGGTTCCAGGGCCTGCATATCATGTGGTACTGAGGATAGAACTGGGTTCTTTGAACTTGTCAGGCAGGTGCTTAGACCATCGATCTATCTCTCAAGCCCTGTTTATTTTACTTTTAATTATCTTTCTCCCCTGCATTTAATTTTATACAGTTTCTATGAAATTTTTCCTGCAATTTCTTACCTACTGTTAAGCCTATCCAAATATTTGTTTCACGTGTTGTCATTGTCATATTCAAATATTCAGTGTGCACTTTTCTATATTTTTCATGTCTTTGATACTTTGAACATAAGCAATTTTCCTAACTTTTTATTTTTTATTTGGAAATATTTTATTAATTTTATTGAGAAACAAAAAGCAATGAGACAGTTTCAAAACCCATTAGTAGTGAAGTTTCAATAATTAGTACATTGCATATTGCTGTTTTTGTAAGTGGTTATAATAGTACAAAGTGCAGACAGGATATCCTGTCCAAACACTATTACTACAAATCTTTCTTCTCACTGAAATAAGAGACAGTAACTGTATATCTATCCTAATTATTTTGTATATACAGATACATAATGGTCCTTTATTTACATACTGCTTTTTTGTTTAGTAACAACCAAAATGTCCATCACTTGAGGAATAGATGAAAAAGATGTGGTCTGTTTAAACAATGGAGTATTACTGATCTATAAAGAGTGGTTGTTTTCATATCCTCATCTGTTAAGTCTATCATTTTTGCATTTGTATCACACTGATGTACTTTTGTTCTTCAATTGCTCTCATTATTATGGGTTATAGTTTTCTGGTCTTCCTAATTTCAGACTTCTTCTTTCTTTCCATTCCATTTTACAGGTTCCCAAAACAATGATGTTTCAAAAGCACTCTAATGCTCTTGAAGATCATCATTATCCTTTCTTTTGTGCTTGCCAAACGTGAACGCTAAACTATATAATTCAGCTCGGCCGTTGAGGGAGATCTCCAGGCCGGCTGCACTTGAGAGAGAGTTCCCAGCGGTCCCAGATCCCACTGCACGGCCCTGGACCCAGCACAGCTTGGCTGACCCAGCACAGCCCACCCGATGAATAAGAGCATTCACTATACCTTTAGGAGTCCTGCAGACCCACCAAAGCCAAGGCCTTCCCACCTAGAGGGCAACCTTCCTAACACTCTAGGGCCGACTCCGACAACTTTCCGGATCCTCGCCACAAAGCCAGCCAAGATAGTGGGAATTTTCACTACTCACTCTGCATCGTGGTTCCATTCCTGCTGACCTGACCAGGGAACCAACAAAGGGGTACCACAGGAGCAGCAGCAAAAAGGAACTGAGCACAATACCTAGATCCAGGCCAGGAATAACTGCATGATCTCAAACTTAATAGACTGGCACCTGAATATCATTACATGCTAAGGTTATAGCTGCACCAAAGCTCTACACCAAAGGTCAGAGGTCAGTGCTATACAAAATGACAAAGACAAGGAGAAAAATGCAATCTCAGGCCATGACTCCAATAGCAAGTGTGGAGGATACTAGCTCAGCTGAAATGAACGAATTAACAGAGACAGAAGAAAAGGAACAGCAGTAGAAAGGTATAGAGTAACTCAGACAAGAAGTAATTCCTGAAATAAGAAAGGAAATATATGAATACACAGCATCTGAAATAAAGAAGCAAATTCAGAAACATCAGGGGAAAAACCAATGCTCACACAGAACAAATGCAGAGAGCACTATTCCAGCTGAAACATAAGAATTAATAGAGTCGGAAGCAAAGAAATAACAGCAGAAAGGTCATGAAGAACTGAAAGCAGAAATAATTTCTGAAATCAAAACACAATTCTTTGAAAAAAATTCTTTGAAATCATAGCATCAGAAATACAGAAAAGAGTCCAAAAATATACAGAGGAAACCCAACTTGGAAGAAACTTTGCAGAAAAAGAATTAACAACTACCTCTAAAGAAGACATGGATAAAAAAAATAGAGGAGATAAGAAAAAAGAAGGATTCCTTGAATGAGCAATACAGAAAAGAAATATAACGCATGAAACAGAGTCAAAGAGATATAGAAGAACTAAATATATCAATCAGGAGTCTACAAAACCATTTGAGGGAAAGCAAAGACAGAGTTTCAGATCTTGAAGACGCTGGTGTAGCTAGTGAAAAGGTGAGAAAAGATCTCTTAAAAACAACAAGAAAGCAGGAAAAAATAATCCATCACCTGCAAGATGATGCCAGGATGAACAATGTGAGAATAATTGGTACAAATGAGAATGAAGGAGTCAATACAAATGACATAAAAAGAATTTGGGGAGAAATAATTGCAGAAAACTTGCCAAATATGAGGAAACAATCCAACATTCGGGTAACTGAAGCATACAGAAAACGAAACAACTTCATCCCAACTAAAAACAATACCGAAACATATAATGGTCAAGATCCCAGAAATTCAACACAAAAATAAAGTACTGAAAGCTGCTAGAGAGAAGAAGCAGATCACATTCAAAAGAAAACACATCACAATTACAGCTGACTACACTACAAAAACCGTGAAGGCAAGGAGAACACGGAGCAAAGTTCTTCAAGTCCTGCACAAAAACAAATTGTAGCCCAGACTGTTATACCCTGAAAAACACTCTTTCAAGTTAGATGGAGAAGTAAAATACTTCCACAATAAAGAACAACTAAAGAGTTTCATGATGACAAAGCCATCCCTCCACAGGCTGCTGAAAGATGTTCTAGAGAGAGTCCACAAAGACCACAACTACATGAATGAGAACAGAAGGAACCCATTAAGCAGGACAGACAATTAGATACAGGCTACAAAGGAGTAAAGAACATCAGGTAAATATCATGAAAAATATAAGTCAACATATTTCAATTATAACAATCAATGTAAATGGACTCAATTAACCAATTAAGAGAAATAGACTGGCACAGTGGATTAGGAAACAAAATCCAACAATATGCTGTATACAAGAAACACACTTCACTCAAAAGGATATTCATAGGCTCACAGTCAAAGGACGGAAAAGTATACTACATACTCAGTACCTCAGAAAAAAGCAGGAGTAGTAATTCTGTTCTCAGATAGTCTCAACTTCAAACCAAGAAGGATGAAACGACACAAAGAAGGCCACTATATATATTCAGGGGAAAAATTCAAGAGCGAGAGACAACACTCATAAATATCTATGCACCAAACACAGGAGCACAAAACTATGTAAGACAAATCTTAATGCACATGAGAAACTTAATATCCAAGACCACAATCTTAACAGGAGTTCTTAAAACCCTCTTATCGCAGAAAGATAGATTAACCAGAGAAAAAATTAGCAAGGAAGTAGCAGAACTGAACCAGAGCTTGGAATAAATGGACCTGGTGGACATATACAGAGTGTTCCACCCAACCACAGCTAAATGCACATTTTTTTCAGCTGCACACAGGTCATTTTCCAAAATAGACCACATATTAGTCAGGAGGTCATGTGTAAGCATATGCAAGAAAATAGAAATCATTCCATGCATATTATCTGACCACAATGCAATGAAATTGGAAATAAATGACAAAAGAAACCAGAAAAACCCCCTAAATTCATGGAAACTAAGCAACACCATAATTACCAATCAATGGGTTACAGAAGAAATTAAACAAGAAATTCAACAATATCTACAATTCAATGAAAATTCAAGTAAAACTTACCGGAATTTATGGGATGCGATGAAAGCAGTTCTTAGAGGGAAAATCATTGCTCTGAACTCACACATTAGGAAAACAGAACAGGAACAATAAGTACTCTAATGTTGCACCTCCAACAGCTAGACAAAGAAGAGCAAATGAAGCCGAGAGTGCAAATATAGGAAGAAATCAGAAAGATTATGGCAGAAATTAATTCAATTGAGATGAAGAAAACAGTTCAAAGAATCCACAAATCAAAAAAGTTGCTTCATTGAAAGACTAAATAAAGTTGGAAGTCTCCAGCCAACCTCATCAAAAAGAGGAAGGAAAAAATTCAAGTACATGCAATAAGGAGTGAAAAGGGTGAAATCACCACAGACACCAGTGGAAATTCAAAAGATTATAAATAGTTACTTTGAGAATCATTACACTCACAGAATAGAAGACACAGAAGAAATGGACGTACTCCTTGAAAAGTGCAAATTACCAATACTGAACCAAGAAGATATAACAACTCTCAATAAGCCAATAACAGCCAACGAAATACAAAATGAAATAAAAAGCCTACAGACAAAGAAAAGTCCAGATCCTGATGGATTCACAGCTGAATTCTACAAGAAATTTATAAAAAATATAATCCCTACACTCCACAAAATCTTCAATGAAATTGAAAAGGAAGCAGTCCTACCAAAATCATTTCTGGAAGCAGGTATAATACTGATTCCAAAACGAGGGAAAGACACATCCAAGAAGGAGAACTACAGGCCAATCTCCCTCATGAACATAGATGCAAAAATACCCAATAAAATCCTTGCAAATATAATACATCAAATCATCAAGAAGATCATACACCAGAATCAGGTAGGATTCATCCCAGGGATCCAAAGATGGTTCAATATGTGAAAATCTATAAATGTAATACACTATGTTAATAGACTGAGTTCTAAAAACCACATGATCATCTCAATTAATGCAGAGAAAGCTTTTGACAAACTCCAACACTCATTCATGTTCAGGGTCCTACAGAAAATTGGAATAGATGGACTCTATCTTAACTTGATAAAAGCTATCTATGACAACCCAAAAGCTCATATAATCCTAAATGGGGAAAAACTGAAATCTGTTACTCTTAAATCAGGTACAAGACAAGGATGTCCTCTATCAAACCTCCTATTCAATACAATCTTGGAAGCATTAGCAACAACCATTAGAAAAGTGAGACAAATAAGGGGAATAAGAATAGGTGAAGAGAAGTTAAATTATCACTATTTGCAGATGACATGATACTTTACTTGGAAGACCCCAAAAATTGCACCAAGAAAGTACTAGAACTCATATGGAAATTCAGTCGCATAGCAGAATACAAAGTCAATACTCAAAAGTCAATAGCATTCCTCTACACAGATAACAAACACACTGAAAGGGAAACGATAGAAACAATACCTTTAACAATAGCACTGCAGAAAATGAAATACCTTGGGATTCACTTAACCAAGGAAGTCAAAGATCTTTTCACAGAAAATTACAATACCCTAAGAAAAGAGATAGAGGATTTCAGAAAATGGTAAGATATTCCATGCTCCTGGATAGGAAGAACCAACATCGTGCAGATGGCCATACTCCCAAAATTATTGTACAGATTTAATGTGATCCCTATCAAACTGCCAATCAACATACTTTACAGTCCTAGAGAAATCGTTCCTAAAATTTATTTGGAACCACAAACGACCTAGAATAGCAAAGGCAATCTTGGCCAATAAAGACAAGGCAGAAGGCATCACAATTCTGGGCTTCAAATTATACTACAAAGCCAATGTGATAAAATAAGCATTGTATTGGCAACAAAATAGAACTGAGGACCCATGGAATAGGTTAGAAGATACAGAGCTATCTACGAACACACTTAGCCATCTGATCTTCGACAAAAGTGCCAAACATACTCATGGGAAGAAAGATAGCCTCTTAAATAAATGGTTCTGAAAATCCTGGCTTTCTGCATGCCGAAAACTAAAACTTGACCCAACTCTATCACCATACACTAAGCTAAACTCAAAATGGATTAAAAAATCAATATTAAAACAGAAACACTCATTCTCATGGAAGAGAAATTAGGAGGAACTCTTGAATACATAGGGGTATGCAAAGAGTTCATGAACAAACATATTTGCACTTGAAACACTTGAAATAATCAACAACTGCGATCAACTTTTCTTAAGGAGTTTCTGCACATCAAAAGATGATGTGCAGAACTGAGTGAAAAGATAACCCACAAATTTTGAAATCCTAACTAATAAGCAATCAGACAAAGCTCTGCTGTCTAGAATAAAGAACTAACAGGGCCCTCAAACTTAAAGACCCAATTCAGAAATGGGCATCTTAGATGAATACACACTACTCAAAGGACAAAATTAAAGAAGCGAATAAATATATGAAAAATGCTCCACATCGCTAGTCATCCATGAGATGTAAATAAAAACAACACTGAGATAACATCTCACTCCAGAAAGAATGGTTATCATAAGGAAATCAACCAACAACAAATGTTGGAAAGGTTGTGGAGGAAATGAAACACTTCTCCACTGCTGGTGGGAATGTCGACAACCATTGTGGAGATCAGTGTGGGGACTCCTCAGAAGAGTAGGACTGGAAATCCCATTCAATCCATCTATCCCCCTACTGCGAATTTCCCAAAGGAATTGAAAACATTATATCATAGTGATATATGTGGATGTATCTATGTTTATAGCAGCACAATTTGCGATAGCAAAATCTTGAAAAGAGCCAAGATGTCTGTCACATGAGGAATGGTTGAAAGAGATGTGGTATTTCTATATAATGCAGTATTACTCAGCTACAAAGAATGATAAACTTGAAGCACTTATATTGAAGGGGATGCCACTTGAACATATACTCAGAAGTGAATAAACTAGACACACATTTGTAAATATCATATAGTCTCCCTAGTATAAGAAGACAAAAGAAGAAATACAAATAGAAATGTACAACAACAACTAAAATCAATTGAGTCAGATAGGGAAAACTAAACGGCCTATGCTGCAGGGTACTAATCTGCTTTTCTTCTGGATGGTTACCAGCCTAGGTTCACAGATCAAAATTGGAGAAATAGAACAGTCGCAAGGTGAGCCAACATTTTGGCCCTAACCTTTCAAGGTCAGCAAAGACTCAGGACATATAAGAACCTGTACTGTAACATTATGAACCTCAGTTGTGCCACAAATTTTCTGATCAAGAAAATTATGGAGTCACAGAGGAAAAAGACTCATGATCTATAGTGTGCCTGGGGAGATTCACATGGAGAGTAAACATTCTCTCAGGCTCTTATAGAGAGCAGCCTGGTCAAGTGTTGGCCGTGACTCATCCGCATGGATGACAGACAGTGGATCTATAGAGTAAGGTACAGGATTAGAAGATAAACCCTGAGGGGACTTCACTGACCTAATCCGAAACAAAAGCTGTATCTTTTGGTATATAGGTCTTGATCTATCTCTGTCTTAACCATCAAGCGGAGAAGTATAAAAATGAGGTCTAAAACGTGGGGCCATAATAATAAGTTGAGTTGTATATGGCTACAGTAAACAACTTGTTCATATAACTACTATTATTGTGGAATGCTGCACTGTGTTGGATTGTGTTGCTGAGTCCAGGCACCTAAATTGGTTTAATGACAATATAGTGCTCATCTTTGACAGTTCTAGACAAAAAAGTTGGGTATACAAAGGAAGAATCATGATGTGTGTGTATAAACAGTACAGTTATGATAGGTATGCCTTGCTTCTACATAATTCTATGACAGGCACGATTTTCACTAATAATGGTTAGACAAGATGTTAAGTTGGCTTCTAGTACTATGGGCAAACACTCGGGAGATAACAAGTTAGAAAGTATTAATTATTGAATCTGTGATATAATTCAGCTATAAAAAATAAGTATGTATGTAAACTCTCTTCATTCACTGACTAGAGACATCTGCTATAATAATACCTGTAAGTATAATATCATGTATGCACCTTGTACTACAGCAAAACATTACGAAAACATTTCACAATGTATTGATTTATCAAATCTGCCCTGTAATTTGTCTTGAAACTGTCTCATTGCTATTTGTTCTTCAATAAAAATAATAATAAAAAACAGTATATGTAATCTGCGAAAACTATTCATGCTACTTGTCATACTAGGAAGATCTGATGCCAAACAGAAGGGTGACATTAACTGCAAAACATTCAGCTCTCTTCTCTAAAGGAAATGGAAAGTGTCACTGAATGTCCTACAGGTAGGCTCAGAGGAACTGAAGATAATGACTTCAATTCTTGTTGATTATTCTTACTTACACAAAGTTGAACAAGAGTCCTTGACTCTTGCACATATTTTAAAAATTTCTGAAAAGTTTCCACAGCCCAGACCACGCAACTCCAGAACTCCCAATATTGAGTCACAAGAGATATGTGCCTAGAGCTGAGTAGCCTTGCTAAATGGTTTTCTTGAGCTCCTGATTAAAGGTATATTTTACGAAAGCAGGTAATTGGAGTATCTAGAAATTTAGTCATGTTTCTTGTCCTTCAAAGCATTGATTTCTAGAATTTGATTGCATTGTATTGCCTCACTCACACAGATACTGTCCTCCCTGATATCATGTCAATTTGTTTAGGAGCCAACAGAATTAAGAACACCTTACCCAATTCCATGAAATGAAGTCACTGTGGAAAAACACACACCCTCCTGGATCTTCAATATCCTTAAGGTCCACTTGAAATGTTCAGTGATTCTTTGCTTGTGGTCTAGGCAAAGTGGTAACATGAAATGAGAGATGATTGATTTTTACTTCTGGAACATGTCAGAGAATGATATTCTTGAGATTAATCTGTCAATACACCTTGCTGTTCATCAAATTGGGCCTCTATGCAAGACAATTTAATGCATTCTTGAGTTATGCCCTGTATAATTTTCAGTCATTAGTCTCCTAGGTCTGGCATAGTGAATGCCACAGACTTGTTCGCTTAAACCAACAGGATGTATCCTCTGAGCCCTCAGTTTTGGAGTGTAGAAACTCAAAGTCATGACATTAGCTGTGCAGTGCTTCTTCTGTACCCTCTAGTGAGACTCATCTCTTGACTCTTTAATTTCATGGTGTCTTTAGGCATTCCTTTGTTTGTGTCAGTAGAACTCCAATAACTGCTTTTGTCTCCACAGAATCATTTTACTTCTATGAATGTCTCTGTCTGTCTTCTTCTTTTAATGAAACTTTATATTGGATTCAAGCCAAGTTTATTTCACCATAACCTCATCTTAGCTTCATTAAATTTGCAAAGACCTATTTCCAAAGAAAATCACATTCACAGGAAAGGAAGGCTAGAATTTGAACATATCTTTTGAGAGGAGGTGAGATTCAACCCATAAAGGTGACTAAGCCATGTTATGTCTGTTGCTCTTTCATGAGAAAAATATATTTCAATTTTATAACCTGATTTCTAATTAACATGCAACAGTATTGTCTTTGAGTCCTCAGAGAGAATAATTTAGTATTTGTGAAATACTTTAGGGGCTTTGAAAAATGTTTTACAGCCGGATGTCGTGATGCAGGCCTGTAATCCTAGCACTCGGGAGGCTGAGGCAGGATGATCGTTGTGAGTTCGAGACCAGCCCAAGCTACAAAGTAAGCTTAAGGCCAGCCTTCACTGCATAGTGTCACCCTGTCTCAAAAAGACAAAAAAAGAAAAATGTTTTTCATCTGTAATGAAGTGCTATATATCTATATAGAAATAATTCCCAGGACCTTTTCATTTTAACTGCAAAAACACTTCTGAGATAGAGATTAAGGCATAGCAAGAAACAAAACTAACCCAGAAGAAAGGAACACTTCTTTAGCTTTTTCGGATTTATAAATCCCAATGCTTTTTGACAACTCTTACTATTACATGTTGTTTCTTCAGAATAACTAGGTTTTCCTCTTGCTGAACACTTCTTAGAGGCTAGTCAAAAAGATCAACAACTGATCTTTTTGCCATCTGTATACTAATAAATGTGTTTACAAGGAAATTATGTAAAATTTTGATCCCCAGTGACATATTTGATTCCTATGTTCTACCAAGAGGTGTTTGACATAGTTACTTTCTCTTAGACCTGAGTAATATGAACAAAGAGTGTGCCTTTTAAAACACATTTTTTATAACCCCAAAATATACAAAACCTTAAGAAATCTGCCTTCCACATTCTTTATCACTTGTCTTAGACTTTACACTACCTGGAACACTTTGGAGATCCACCATATTAATACAGTTTGGAACTTCAAACTGAATATCCACTGTACTTTATTGCAATGTTAAAAGATAACCTAAATGTCAAGAATGACAGTGGCCTTTTAAGTCAGACATGAAATCAGAAAATTATGGATGATTGTAGCTAAATAACCCTATATACATGTTAAATGAGGAAAAGTCAATTGAGAAAAACTGAACAATGAGTTTAACGAGTTAAAATTAATGCTGTTAACTTAAATATCCAAGTTTGTCTCCAGAGGAATTAAGTTGGAATTTGGCTATGAGTATCTGTTGACAGAAATGTACTACAAATGCATGTATAACAGACCAAAGATGATAGATTTACCTCGCAGGAGAAGAGAAATTGCAATTTGAATATTGTTTGTCAGAACTAAATCAATAATTTCAGTCAGTGAGTAACGTTCTATGTGGTTGCTTATGTTTAGGTAGACAACGGACAGAATGTATCTTCTGAGTGCACATGTTGCCCTGCAAACTGGAAGGTAAGAAGATCCTCAGATTTCCCAGACACCCAAGAATGCACATGGATGTAAAACAAGATCCTTCGTTTCCATGTGAACAGACTGATGATGTCAGTTCTCCCACATCATCAAAGATGATGTTGGATTAGATTAGGATGAGAATGATAAAGTCATATTCAAAAACAAGAGCTGTGATCTTAATCTAAAGAATGAAACTGCAATGTAAAAAGGAATGAATAGGTTATCTTAAGCCAGTAGGTGCTCTTGTAGTCTCTAAATAGAGAAAATCTATTACTTATTTTGAAATCTCACTGAATTTAAGTCAGTGTATTTCACTGCCTACTAGTTCCAGGCATCAGTACAATGGATTAGACTGTCCAAATAGATGATAATGGCAGGTCATGAGTGAGAGTATGTCTGCTGTCTTTGAGAAACAGGCGAGGCTGTGGAGTGATTAGGGGGGAAAATAGTAATGAGGTAAGGGAGGCAACAAGAGACCAAGTAAATACGCCCTTGCGGGTCATTGCAGGGACTTTTCATTTTCTGAATGAAATATGATGCCATTGTAGAGATTTGAGTATAAGTGTCTTATTAAATCAATCACAATGAGAACAGACTGTTGGGGACAAAAGTGAAAGAAGATAGAACAATGAGGCACTAATATAATAATATAAGTAAAAGATGATGTTGGATTAGATTAAGATGAGAATGATAAAGTCATATTCAAAAGCAAGAGAAACATGAGTGTGATATCGCATGCCTATAATTCTAGCACTCAGAAGATTGAAACAAGAGGATCCCTGCAAGTTCAAAGACAGCCTGAAATGTGTACTGAGCTTAAAGCTATCCTGGACTACACATTGAGACTCTGTTTCATAGAGAAGGAGGGATAAAAGGAAAAGTGCACAACAGTGTACAGTTAGAATTTTTTCTGATGGAACAGGTGTGGGGTATAGGATAATAAAGAAAGAATCAAGGAAGATGGTAATTTTTGAAGATCAAGCTACTAAAAGGAAATGAATGAATCCATATTAAATGATCTATGGAAAACTGTCACTGGAACAGATCTGAGAAATGAGAAAAAATCATACATTCCATTTTTAAAATTACAGATTATACATTATTATGATAAATGAGGATAGATATATAAAATAGGAAGTTGGATGTACAGGTATAGACTTCATTGAACATACATAGTTAAGAGATATAAAACTAGTAGATAAAATATAATAAATTATTCTAATGTATATGACTGGAAAAGATAATTAGAGAAATGAGGATAAATGAAGAAACAGTCCAGAAACTAAGCCAAAGTCAGGAAGAAAATGATGTGGCCCCTTCTGTTTGGAGACTAGTAAAAACTGGCCAGTAAAGTGACAAGAAACCCGAAAAGACCATGTTGTCCCATAAGCTAAAGGAAAAAGTCTTTCCAAGGAGATGAGGTCACCAATAGAGTGTAGCAAATGAGAACTAAAGCTGACTATTTAATTTGAAATGAAGAATTCAGAATGACCTTGAGGAGAACTGTTAATGAAATGATGAGTATGAAGGTTTAATGGGAATAAAACAAAATATGAGAAGAAATGGATTAGGACAGCCATTGTAGTCAACACATAGAAAGAGGAGATAGGAATTAAGATTATGAATGGGGTATTCTATTGTGGTGTCGAGTTCAAGCACCTAAGGTAGTTGAATGTCAACGGAGTGCCCACTTTTGACAGGTGTAGACAAAGGAAGGGTTGTAGAAAGAAAAAATCATCCTGTGTGTGTATAGACAGTACAGTTGGGATAGATAACGCTGTGCTTCTACATAATTCTATGAGAGGCAAGATCTGCACTATTGGTGGTTGGACAGGATATTATGTCGGCTTTTAGTGCTATGGT
>PVKA01039991.1:0-19079 GCA_004027165.1 Ctenomys sociabilis | reverse complement strand
ATATATATATATATATATATATATATATATATATATATTAGTGGGGAATACAAAAATACATCAAGAAGGGGGCTAGAACATGTACTTTGTTAACAGTGATTTTTTTCCTTGAGAAAAGAGAAGGAAAGTGTCAAGAGAATCTTTGTTCGATTTACAGTGTTTATTTTTGAGTCATATAAGAACTAAGACCTTGAGGAGTCACTTGACAGAAACACTGTGTCCTCCGTGGAGTCCAGAGAGGCAAAACAGAGGACGGAATGTGAGTCAGTGATTGAATCATCTCTGGATGTGAAAATGGGTCAGGAGAGGATGCTAAGCCATGGATGTCAGGAGGGCTGCAGGCATGAAGGGTGAAGGCTTCGAAGGAGGGTGAGCAGAGAGAGGCCGTCAGAGGTGGCCACGAGAGCCATAAGAGCCATCAGCCACCATGAGCCCCCTGTAGAGTTGGCTGCGAAGACGTCTCAGTGGAGGAGGAAAGTAGGATGTCAGTGGTATAAGCCCAGAGCCAGGTCTTGGGTAGAGCAAGGATCGGGGTTTAGAAATAGGCTGAGAACACAGTGAACAAAGTAGGACAATCACTAACTGCACAATGCACCTAGTGAGCAGGAGACAGTGCCCTGGGGCAGGGTGGGGTGGCCAGGAGCTCTGGGCGGGGTTAACTGGGATAATGGAGACATTAGGGCAGGCAGAGTGGGAAGCAGGGTGTCCGGCTGTTGTTACTCCCAGGCCAGGTGGGTCAGAGCAGGAAAATCCAGTTCAGGAGGCAGAAGGCAGCGCGCACAGGTGCACACGCACTTTCTCTTGCGCACACGCCCTGGCCTCCCACAGGCAAGGCATCTCCTGAGTCACCGACAGCGACGATTACCTGACCTGTGGAGTATTTTCGTCCTCCACTACCTCAGTAGGAACTGCTGTGTGAGAAAGTTTCACTTCCCACCTCCACTTCAGATCTTGGGGTGCTGTGCTCAGCGTTATGTGTGTAACCTTAATAGAGTGACCTTTTGTGGAAAAAGGTGGAGAAAATTTTTAGGAAAGCAAAGGGCTACAGAGTGTCTATGAAAAAGCCATGCATTTCTTATACAAATGAAAGGCAAACAACAGAGAGCTTTCCAAATAAACTTTTAGAATCAGTAGCCTCGAGAGACACATAAAACAGACAATCTCTTTTGTCTAGCAAGTAGCATCTTGTGACTACTTGTGCCCATGTACAAGTAGATTGTTCTCATGTGGTGTCACCTGGAGTAACGCACTGAGCTTGGGGACATTCAGATATGGGGAGCTGAATGATTTGCTCAGTGACCCCACGAGGGCAGCATGGAGGCCATCTACAAGCTTGATGTTTCGTAACTTCATCCTGAGAAGGGTCTGTACCGCAAGAGTGCTGCTTATCACCTCATGCCCACAGATAAGCGCGTCGGGTGTAGCAGGCAGTCAGGTCTGCCCACAGCCACAAGGTTAGTCATGTAGTTGAGGCAGGATCCCGCTGGGGAGCCGGAGGTCTCAGAACTCACTGATAGGCCTGTGCTCTATCAGAATGATTGTTTGGTTTTCTTCCCCCATTGAAAGCAAAGAGAGGGCTGGGGAGATGGCTCAGTAGAATAAGCACTTCCCTGGCAAGCGCTAGGGCCTGAGTTCAATCCCCAGTTCTGCCAAAAAAAAAAAAAAAAAAAAAAAAGAAGAAGAAAGCAAAGAGAAGATCTAGGATCACAGAGAGATTACATAGTTGAACTTCTTTTTTAAGCTTTGCTAGAGTGTCGAGCTGAAATTAGAACAACAAAGCTGTGGTTTTTTAATTGATTATTTGTTTTTACAGTTGCCTTCTTCAGAATTCCAAATATCTAGAAGGCAATGGGCATGTGTTAGACACTGAGCTTCAGAATTCTCAAATCCCTCTTGGAACTAAGAAATAGTGTTCCAAAGAAAGTTTGTGAGAATACTAGGGGGTATGTGAAATAGTGAGCACTGAAGTTGGATCAAAGTATGAACATAATATAATAGCCATTGTTGAATACCTACTATCTTGCGGTATTTTTGAAGTTGTGGGTCATTTCTAATGTCTTATCTATTTTTTATTCTCTTTAAAATAAAAAATAAAAAGATACAAAGATGATACTTATGTAAATACTAAGAATTTACTGAGCCCTACATTGTTTGATACGGAAAGGATCGTCCTCAAGCCTGGACAATTCAAACCTCTCCTGGAACAGAAAGTCAGCAACCAGTACAAAGATTCAATAACCAGTAAGATCTCATGAGCTGTAGCTCATTTCCAAATGTTACTAAGCATTCAATGTTCCTTACTTTGAACTCTGGGATTCTAAGATTCTAGAAATATGAGAAATCCTAAGAGCATGGCTAAAGAAAAAATTACTTGAGGACCTGATTGTAACAGAACATAACAAGTACGCAAAAGCAGGGTCAAGGGAGGAGAGACAAAAATAAATCTAGAAAATAGATACAGGATATCCCCGATGTTCTTAAATAGAATTTAGGAACTTCACAAAATTAGAAAAGGAAATGATATTTCTAGCATCATCATTTTCCAGCACACTTAATGAAGTATAGGGTGCAAGTAATTCACTAAAAGATACACTCATGGCCCAAACAGGACAAAAAGAAAAGTGATTTGATAAGGAACCTACTTCTACTGTTCCTGAACTAGAGTTCCCAAACATGTTACTCCTTCACTTAATCTCAGGGGTCAGAAGACAATGACTGTAGTATCCATGGGTGTCTGTGAGGTTTTCTTTTAAAGATCTATATTTGAAGTCTATTTCAGTGTAATGCCTTATGCCTTATGGAACTGAATGGTTCATTAGTAGGACTCCATGTTTGACGGAAGGAAAATGGAGAGCGGTGAGAGGAACGGAGCTGCTCTGCCCAGCTGGAGGTGGGCTGGAGAGGAGAGATGCACTCCTTTCCTAAACTCTGGCCTGCAGCGAGGGGACGAAGGGAGAAACCCTCACAGATGAGCAAGGTGACCAGCGAGGTGTCAGTGACCAAGTCCCCTCTTCTGATTCTCCTCCAAGTTGAACCTTAGGTGTATGGTGGAACAGCTGAGGCAGGGTCTGCAGTGAGAGGTTGTAACATGCTGTCACAAACACACACACATACACACACACACACAGTAGGAGAGAATTAGACAGTGAGTTCTGCATATTTCATAAAGTCCCTAGGAGTGGTCATTACCTATGGAATGAATAAAACTATAATTAAGAAAGGAAAACACAAAGAAGAGGAAGCATTTTTGCACTAATAGCAGAAGTCTGACTAACAAGAATTACACACCCCAATTCAGGGTAATTCCCCTTGTAACAAGTGTGCAAGTGTGAGCAAAATAAAAGGTCAGAAGATAAGGACTGAAGGGGGCCAACGGGGTAGCTCCTCATGCAGGCATAGGCCACAGGGATGTGGCCAGGAAGAGGACGGCAGTCTTAGGGGTAAATTGCTTGTACAGAGACATTCAGGCCAATCTGTGAGCAAAGAAAGTCTGGAGGCGTGGCCACGGGAAAGCCACACCCCCTTGAGGTCCCGCGGTGCTGTGACCTTCTTCAGGGATAGGTTGGTCACAGCAGCCACCTGAAGCTAGGGTGCTGGCCACGTGCTACATTTGAAAACCAGAGGGCAAAGGAAGAGTGGAGGAAAAGAAAGTTCTGAATGTGAAATAGTCTATACTGCCACTATTCTGTCTTAAAGATCCTAAGCTCACAGATAATGCAGGCAGAGGGGTGTCTGGAAAATCAGCCTGTCTATTGAGCTCAAATTCTCAATTATCCTATCATTTTACAACTGATCTTTCCAATTGCTTCATATTCTCCTTTTCATTTTGGGGATTGTTCCTCTAACTACCTACATTAGTATTCCTGGCTATTTACACTTTATTCTTTCCAAAACACATCCCTTTCTTCCAACTAGCTTATTGTCAAGATACCCCAAGACCTTGCAAACCAGAAATGTGCGCCCCAGTCATCATGGTCGCCCTCTGTGCGACTGGGTGGTGCTCACGTAAGGACGCAGTGGGAACGGAACAGAAAGGCATAGGCCACAGGGATGTGGCCAGGAAGAGGACAACAGTCTTAGGGGTAAATTGCTTGTACAGAGACATTCAGACCAATCTGTGAGCAAAGAAAGTCTGGAGGCGTGGCCACGGGAAGGCCACACCCCCTTGAGGTCCTGCGGTGCTGTGACCTTCTTCAGGGATAGGTTGGTCACAACAGCTGCCTGAAGCTAGGGTGCTGGCCACGTGCTGCATTTGCTGTCCCTGTGTCCTTGCTAAGGTTGTGGAATCTCAGCTACTTGTGTATTCAGGACACCTGAAGACAAGGAGAGAAGGAGGGTACTTACAGGCGTACACGACCTGGATAGCTCCTCTGTGTTTTTACATATATGGCCTCAGTTCACCTCCTCAGCAGCCCCGAGGAACATTCAGTGGGCTCTTTGTCTAAAATAAGCTCTCATTTTAAAAATAGAACTTACATGGCCAGCGACATAGCTCAGCAGACCTAAGCACCTGCTTAGGCAAGAGCAGAAACGGGGTTCGATTCCCAGTGCCACATGCTGCCTGAGCACCGTCCCCAGCCACAGAGTCCAGGAGTGGTGGCGCACGCCTGTAATCCCGGAGCCGGGGAGGCTGAAGATAGCAGGATCACTACAAGGCCGAGCTGTGCAGTGAGTCCCTGTACCAAATACATAAACAATAAAATAATAAATAAAAATAGAACTTAATGTTTAGAATACAAGGTGCATATTTATAATGTGTGAGTTACATGTTTAACCTTGTTTTGTTTACATGTTTAACCTTGTTTTGCGGGATCTTACTAGGTAGCTCAAGCAGGACGCGACCTCCCTTTGTAGTACAGGCTGGTCTCAAACTGAAGATGACTCAGTGTTGAGATTACAGGTTTGCACTACCATGCCTGAAAGTACCTGCTTACACCTTCTAATAGCTCAGTACTTAGACAAGCTTTTATAGTTGAGGAAGCTATGGTGTCAGAGCCAGCAGTGCCAAGTGTGTGAATTAACTGGTAAGGATTTTGTAAATCATAGCACCTACTGCTGCTGGGGTACAGGACAGATGGCATTTCCAGGCGACAATTTCTTATAAATATATAAACTAATAAAAAAAGAAATAGGCTTTGAATCTACAATTCCACTGCAAATAACTCTAGGAAAAAAGCATTTGACATTTAGCATTTTATGTAGAAGAATGGCCATTGCAGACCAGTTGATAACTGTGAAAAAACAATACCACATTTTCAATCAGAAGAAATTAGAGGGCCAGCCAAATAGCTCAGGGGATTAAAGTGCCTGCAAGCAGGTGCCGGGGCTGGGGGTCCCGAGCCTGCCGTGCTGGCCCCACCCCCGGGAGCAGTGAGATGGTAATGGAGGCCAGGCGTGGTGGCACACACCTGTAGTCCCCGCTGTTGGGAGGCTGTAAATAGGTGGATTACCACAAGTCCAATGTAGGAGTGAGACCCTGAGCACCCTGTAGGCACTTCCCTAAAATAAAAGAATAAAAGAAATTAGAAGGCAATTCATGGTATGGTACAAAATGGACAATTTTTCATTTCTCAAAACTTCTTTTAGGAAATTATTAAATGATAATGAAAAGGGGTGACACTGCCATAGTGATTTATATATATATATATATATATATATATATATATATATATATATATATATATATATATATTTTTTTTTTTTTTTTTTTTTGCAGAACCGGGGAATTGAACTCAGTTCCTTGCACTTGCCAGGGAAGCGCTTATTCCACTGAGCCATCTCCCTGGCCCTAGTGATTAATATATTAAGTGATAAGTTAAAACAGTTATTAGTTCAAGATAATAACTAAAAAGTAATTATCTTTTCCTTGTCTACAAAAATAACTAACCAAAATAAGTTACAGTTAAAAGGCATAAAAGAAAAAAAATCAATGACTGCTAATGCTGGAAAGAGAATAGCACCAGAAGACCACATGAGGTGGAAAGGCCAGCGCTGACGGTGGCTGACGGGCCACGTCACCAGCTGCAGCGAGGCCTGGGTAGGCCCGGCGGGAGGAGAAAGCCGCAGGTGAGGCAGGGCCACCCGCGCAGCATTTCCTGTGCCCTTAGAGCCAGAGCGTGGCCGCAGACCGGGGAGCCGTGAGTCAGGGCCCCTTCCGACCAGCACACCCATGCCTGTGTTTAGGGAAAGCACCATTACAGCAGGCTCAATTAACCTGTCAGTCTGGGATGAGCGAGGCCTTCCAGGGTGGAGGCAGCTCCCCTGGATGGGCCTGCAGGCCACCACAATGAGCTGCAGACAGCAAGAGTGTGGTCATCAGGGAGCCGGACACCACCACAAAGGAAACATTAGGAAATGCCAGGTGACAACCAACACGTATTCTCATTCATAAACATATTGGGCAACTGGGTATCACCAGTTATTTGGATTTTAAAATCTAAGCTTCATTAGACATGTTATCCTCTAGGAATGGGAGCAAACACCCCTCCCAGTCCTCTTGCTGCTTCCTGGTCCTGAGTAGCTGTGAGGAGGGCAACTGAGCAGAAAGACGCGCTGCGTGCGGGCTCGGCCCAAGCACACACTCCTCCATGTCATCCTTCTCTCTCTCAGCCCTTGTGGCAGTGGTGGTGTGAGTCGGCTGTCCTGGAGATCTGCACAAGAGAGCTCCCTGGGCAGGAGGACAAGCGCTGGCCTCTGTGTGAGGAGGGCCACGGCCAGCCATAAGCCACTTCCACTGGCAATAAGCGGCCTCCCAGAAAATATTTCAAGGGAAAAAAAATAATTGTTCTTAGAGGAACAGCATACTGAAGTAGATGAGTGATCTCAGCCTAAGTCGAATGCCTGCTCCACCCAAGTGATTACTCAGTTTCCCCATGAGAGACAAAAACATCAGCACTCCCACGGGCTCTTCATCGTGCACCTCCCTCACCACAGATGACCCAAGACATTACTATAGACAGCTAAGCTAGTAGAATATTAGAAGCAGTCAGACTGGGCCAGGCCCTCAAAGAAGTCAGTGCACAAAGGAAGAATCCATTACCACCGGATGGAGGCAAACTGGTGGGAGGCCGGGCCTCAGCCAGAGATGGCATGACAACACCTCCATGCTTCCCTGAGGGCTGAGACATAATTGTTGGTGTGCCAATAAGCATCGGTAACCTGGGTGGGAGGCCAAGACCTCCCTGAACTGCCCCTTCCAGGAAAGGTCCTTGTGTGGTCCTTGTGCAGCTGCTTGGCACTTGCATGGTTTGCTTCCTCACTGGCTCAATATTTTCTAAATTTCATTTTAAAGAGAAAAAATACAAAACAAACACAGAACACAAGAACAAAGACAATAACAAAGCAACACAAAGCAATAAAAACGATACAGAATTGCAGAGGCAGCCTGATAGCTCAGTGGACTAGTGTGCCTCCTTAGGCAGAGTGCAGCGGCTGGAGTTTGATCCCCAGTGTGCTGTGCTGGCCCTGGGGGCATGCTGAGAAGGTGACTGAGATTGGGCGTGGTGTCACATGCCTATAATCCCAGCACTTGGGAGGCTGAAAACAGGGGAATCACTGGGAGTTCCATCTGTGTAGAGAGACCCTGTAAACCCTGTCTTAAACTGATTTTTAAAAAATAAACTTCAAATTTTTCTTCTCCTTATTTTTGATTTTATTTTAAAGAGAATAAAAAAATAAGACATTAGAAACGATGCACAATTTCTTAAAAAATGAGATTCAACAGCTGTTTTTATATTGTACATTGCTGTCTTCAATGCAGTTGCTCAGATTACAGGTATAAGCATACAAAACTGGTCAAAGTAAAAGTTTTAATAATCGACTTTTACCTTCAGAAAGCTGATAGGAATCAGTGCAGTCACCTCAGTGCTGTCCTATACGAGTGCTTACGTCGGTCACCTTACCTAACTGACCACACTTGCAATCGTATTGGCCTCACACCATGATTCTGCACCCATGAGATTTTGCTCTCTAGAACTTCTTTTGAGGAGTGAACTTGCAGACAACCCACACTCTAGTTCCCCTCTTGGCTCTCTCAGGCGGGAGTTGCTTTCTCTCCATAAATACCTCCTGCTCTTAACCACCATGGCTCCCTGGAGTTCATTTCTCCATTTTGAAGAACAGAAAGTTAGTGTGTTGGACAGCCAGCAGGTTGGGAGTTATTTCTCCTCTAACATTTGTAGGCTTTATCTCCTTCCTATAACAGTATCAGTCCTGCCAACAAAAGATGACATTGATTAGTCCTCACTGGGAGCCCCACCCCTTGGGGATTTGAGACTGCCTGGCATCCTGCTTAATTAGAATCCCTTATACCATCGAGGAGCCACAAGCTAATTTCACAAGAATATGCATGTGTTTGCAAGAGGTACTGTGCTTCTCATCACATACCCCAGTGCTTAGACACAGTTGTTGGGTAGGAAAGATGGAAGGGCTTGTCTGGGAGTGAGTTTCAGAGCTCTGTAGGAGGCAGCTGGTTTAGAGGCTCCAGGAGTGTCCAACAGTACATGGCATGTGCCCTCACTCAGTGGACCCTGCTTTCCCTTATTTCTTCTTGCCAAAGCACTCAGGTTCAAAAAAAAGCAAAGGTTAGGAATGAACCCTTCCTTATCACACCTCGTGAAACATTTCAGATCAGACGAGATCAGGCGCATTGAGGGTGCTATGGCCTTAGACAACTCTACTTCCTTTGTCATAGCTCCCACTCATTTTTATCCAAGGCAGAGATGTTTCCAAGAAGAAATAAAATCATAGTTTTGGTAAAGGGAGGCTGAGACTGCCCACTGGTATCAGCTTACTGTCTGCCATCAACAAGCAAATCTTCATACACGATATGAAGAAAGCTGATCCTTTCACTGTGTAAAGTTCTAGTTGCTCATTTCTTGTTGTTCAGAGTTGATTTTCGAAGGAGTAATTCAGGGACTGAGGAATTAATGTTGCTGTTGCGTCCCTGTCTGACATTTTAAAAACGTAACTTGAAAAATCTTGCTACTCATTTCTGTTATCATTAAAAAAGAAAATAAAATACAAGTCAAGTATATCTGCCTATTAATCTTATTTTATTTTAAAGAGAAAAAAAAAAGGTTGTATTGCAAATTATCTCTACTCTGGAGAAAATTTCCACATTCCTCATCACCCCTTTTCTCCTCTGTCTTTCTCTCAAATTTCAGCCTCTCAGGTCTTCCTATTTCTCCTTATCCCCCTCGTTCTACCCATAGGAATCATCCATATGATCCTCCACATAGAGACTATAGTGATTTTTTTCCATACTTTGATGCAAAAAATTTAATTAACATTATTTGCCAAAATGTACTTCCAGGAACATTGCATACGATGATTTTTGACCTCCGAGGAAGAAACTACGGAGGCATGTAATTATGAATAGTTATGACTAGTCATGACCAAACTCTAAAGAAAGCTACCTAAGGATCACTGAGTTCCTTTTAAAGCCACATGCCTGTCTCCTGGGAGAGGAAAATGAGCCAGATTCACCAATACTCAGCACCATCGCGATCCACAGTCTTGTCTACTTACCCCTGGACCTCACCAATAGATTACAAAGTTATCCTTTAATGCATCAAAGAAGGCAAAAACAAGTGGTAGTGGATTTGGGGTACGGAAGGGCCCAGACCTAGCAGGAGTGAGTCACACTGCACCTGGTACACGCTCCGGGGCCAGCTCGGACACACTGGGCCCTGCTCTGCTGTCCTCACCCATCCCAGGCCCAGCAGAGTCCCTGGATCCCTGACTCTGGGATCCGGTGATGACTGCCTTCTAAAGAGAAGAAACAAAGTGTGATCTTCTGTAGGCTTTCTTGTTGTTTATATTTTGATTATGCTAGTTTTCAACAAATTGATTCTTAATGATAATCACAAAGCCTTAAATATTCAGCCTTTTATCATGTAAAGAATTTTAGTAATGTCTAAGGTTCTAAATGCAAACTGACTTTATATGTATCCTAGATTTACCAAAAAATAAAATAAAATAAAGTAAAATAACATGAAATGAAATAAAAAAATAAAATAAAATAAAAGAGTGACAGCCACCTGATCTAACTGTTGGACTGAGAGGGAAACAGTTTGAGAGAAAGCTGCAGGACAAAAGCACACATGCCCATTTCTCTTGACACAAAGGACTTGTCAATACATTTCCTCCAAACAAAGCAAAAGAATAATAACAATAATAATAATAAAAAGTATAACACTCTCCCAGGAGAATTTTCAACACATAACTTCTAATGCTTGAATATTTCACAAATTGACTTGTGTATTGTGAACTTGCCAACCAACTTCTTCCTAGCCTCTTTTTTTTTTTTTTTTGGAAAAATTTTCAATGGTATTTAGCAGTTAAAATTCCTCTGGATCATAGAGGAAGAGACCCATCATAATTAGACACAAACTTAATTGAATTCAAACAAAAAGATGGTTTTAAAGGATCTAATTACTTATGCATAAAGATATAAGATATTTTCTGTTGTAAAAATAGACTAACATCTGGCAAATACAATTATTAATGATGAGGTAGATTAAGCAGGAATAGACATTGGTCACATAATAAAATGACTTCAGTGTAATTCACTTAAATCTCAGCAATTCCCTTTATAACCAACCATCTCTATCATCATTATTTGAAAAGTGGAAAAGCTTTTGATTGGAGAATCATTGCATTAAATGTCAATAGAATAAACTCTGTCAATATTCTTATTAGTGTTCATAATTTAAAGCATGCACTAAAGAAGATTTTGTGAAGGTCAGGGAGATGGCTCAGTGGAGTAAGTGCTTCCCTGGCAAGCACAAAGGTCTGAGTTCAATCCCTGTTTTCACCAAAAAAAAAAAAACTTTTGTGAAATTAAAATGTTTCTGGGGTGAAGCAGCAAATCTTGTTCTTTTTCGTCTGTGGTGTTTATGCCTTAGACTATGAGCAGTGTGACTCAAAGGTATAATACATAAAAACCCACAGTGGTTTTTCTCTCTGCTGGCTTCTGTGACGCCCCTTTCAAGATACCTGGATTCTCAGCTTGGTTAACTTGCCATCCTTATGAGTATTCAGAATTAATTGCCCACGATCAGAATGTGTGGCTGTGCCCCTTGCATAATCAGCTTCCTCACACATTTCCTACCAAGTTCAAATTAAAGAAAATGATAGCTCTTGGAGACCATTAGGAATAATTATCCCTTCTACAATCTCTAATTTGATCATGGATAATAACGTGATGTAACAATAGAATAATTAGACTTGTTTCTCTATCTGCGTTTTTGTGTGTCCTAGTCATGCCAGATTTGCTAAATCACGTCTTTAAATGACCTCTTAAAACTGTTCACCTCCATAACTGTCATGCACAGAAGAGACGTAGGTAATTGCCACATAAGTGGTACTCTCACCATGTATTTTATTTTTCTTCCTCAATATTTGAAAAGTCAATTCATTTTTTTTTAATCTGCACTGAATTCTTTCGATAGTAGAGATTGTTGAAAGATAAATAAGCAAATCTGACATGGAAATCATGGTGCAACACACCAGTCTTGGGAAGGAAAGATATATTTCTGAGGAATCCAACAAAGGAATAGATGTTTTTAATTTGTATGATTCATATGAAGTGAAGAAAGCTTAGTCTCTTGTGAATCTATATGACTTCAGGCTTCTCTGAAATGACAACTTGTGAACTAACATTTGTTTCATTACGACAAAATATGCATAATAGCATATGTGATTTAGCCACGATTCAAGGGGCATTACGCATATGTAAAGTATCTTATAACCATCAATACTCTCTACACCTAAGCTGTATCATGACACTCAAAAAATTTTGTACCCATTAAACAGTACCTTTTTCTTGCACCATCATGACATAACGCAGAAAGGAAGAGAAGACAGATTCCTGGGCCCTTGATTTGTAACTCATGAAAAATATGATTTTTTAAATTAATTTTATTGAGAAACGAATAGCAATGAGACAGTTTCTTAACAGGTTAGTAGGACAGTTACAATAATTAATACATAGCATATTGCTGTCTTCATAGTGGTTATTCATAGTACAAGATTCAGACATGGTATCTTATCCAAACACTATTATCAGTACAAATCCTTCTTCTCATTGAATTAAGAGAAAGTACCTATATATCTGTCGTACAAAATACTCCTTCATTGATATCCCCTTTTTTGTTTAGTTTTGTCAGTGATGGGTATTCCATTGACATTTAAATAAAAAGTAGGATTTTTGTTTTTTTCTAAAATAGAGTTATAAAAAGTGATTTTTTTTCCTAAACACTGCGACTCTTCACTTGAGCCTATGGGCAGCCAAAGAATGAAATGTGACTCTCCCTTTGTGAAACTCCATGTCAACTCCTTTTTAGCTCTATCCACCAGGGTGTTAGTCATTTAAGGAGTCTCTGTCTAAAAAATTGTCAAGATAAGGATCTGGATTTACCTAGCCTGCCTCCCTGCCCTTTAAGGTCATGAGCACACCTATATCCTGGCATTATCATTGCCTTAAACCTAAGGTTGCCCTTCATTCCAGCTTCTCAAAAGCTTGAGTCCACCCCAAATCAGGGAGACTCCCTGCACAGAAACCACATCACCTCTCCCTCCAATGGAGAGAGTCTTCCCTGAGCTACAAAACCAGGACTGAGATAACAATCCGCAAGCCTCTAGGCCACTGAAAACACTCCCAAAACCTAGTTCTTTTGTTTCACTAATGAAACAGGCTAGTACTATTCATCAGAATTGCCTTCTTCAGCTACTCAAGAAGTAGTCTTTCCTCTGCCCTCTCTTTTACTTCCCCATGAATTTTTTTTCTTGTAAAATCACCCTACGGATCACCATAGTTTTAGTGTTCATTATCGTTCAAGCAAAAACCCATACTAATTGGTGATACTCCCATCCCCAGCCTCCTGTATCTGTTCTTGTTTATTATTCTTGATACCTCATCTCTGTGGTCTGAATGTTTGGATTCCCCTAAGTTTTGCATGTTGAAATGTCACCCTAAGGAATTGGATGCTTTGATTCTTTCTATCTTTTAACTATTATTGGTGTTATGGTTTGTGTCTAGCTGTCCCCCAAAAGCCTCATGTAAGTTATGGGGCAGACTCAGCTGGAGGAGCAATAAGTAGCTTGAGGGGCAGAACAAGAGGACCAGGGCAGGCCCGAGAGATGGGGCCAGAGTGGCATGAACCATTAAACTAGGTAGCCTGTGCTTTCTCAGAGATGTGAAGAGGGTCATGCTGGACACAGCAGTGCCCCAGCCTCTCCTCCAGTGTCTTGAAACCTCCAGTAACTGAACTAGATAAACCCTTCCTTCCCTCATTTTGAGTGTTGCGTATTTGTCCTAGCAACAAATGAGGACTAACTAAGACAACTGGAAATCGTGCTTCTGTGAATACCGTTGTACAAAGATCTCTCCTGAGGGGGCTGAGATATAGTTCAGGGGCACAAGTACTTTCTTGACAAGTACAAGGTTCTGAGTTTGATTCCTGGTACCAAAACAATAAAAAAATAAGTAAATAGAAAGATCTCTTCTAGTCCTTTCTTTCAACTTTTGTGAATATATACTTAGAGTGGAATTTCTAGTTTTTATTTTTTTAAGACAGTGCAAATTATAATTAAAACAGAAAAAAATTACAAGTGATACAGATTTTCACTTAACAAAGTAATAAGAATTTCACAGAATTTGTTGTCATGCATAGTGTTGTCTTCCAAACAGTTATTCATATTACCAGATACATGCATGTAAAATGGAACAAGAAAGAACAAAAGAAAGAAATGCATAAGAAATTCAGAAAACAAAAAGGAGAAACAATTGAAAAAAAGGGAACAAAACAAATTAAAGCATTAACTGCTTCTTTCCATAGACCAGCAGAAATGCACAGTGCAGCTGTCCAAACATACTGCTGGAATGTCTAGACCATATTGCAATTCTGTTTGTTCCCCCTACCCCAAATCTTTTGCACTGAGATTCACTCTTAAGATCATTTTAAAATTTTGAGACAAAATCTTGCTATGTCACTAAATTGGCTAGCCTGGGCTCAGACTTTAGATCTCATCTCAGCGTCAGAGTTCTGGGTTTACAGGGACGTGATGCTAGACCTACTTCTGTGTTTTGGTTTTCTTGACAGTATTCTTTTATGACACATAAAAGTTCTTAATTTTTATGGAGTCAGTTTAATCTGTTTTCCTCACTTTGTCTGTGCTTTTAATGTCGTACCCATGATCCAATAATATGAAAAATTTCCTAAATGTTTTCTTCTAAGAGATTTACACTTTTGTCTTTTAAGTTTAGATTGTTGGTCCCTTTAGTTAAGTTTTCTGTATTGTATAAAGTAGCCTACATTCAGTTTTTGATATAGCAACATCCAGAATATTGCCTTTTGAGAAGCTTGTTCTTACCCTGTGTAGTAGTACACACTTGTAATCCCAGCACTAGGAAGGCTGAAAACAGGAGGATCACAATGAGCCTGAGCTGTGTAGTGAGACCCTGTACCAAATACATTAAAAAGAGAAAAAGGAAAAGAAAAAGAAAATATTATTTTTCCTCATTAAATAAACTTGGCACATTTTTGAAAATACATTGACCATGCTTCTGAGGGCTTATTTCTGCATGTGATTAGTATTTTAAAGGTGAACAGGAATTAAGTAGTTGGAAAAATGGAAAAAAATATCTCTTATGGAGACGGACTTAAGCAACAGGAAGTAGTGAGTCACTCTTACAGATGTCAAGGAATGTAGCATTGCTGGCATCTCGCTTTTGGATTCCTTTTACACAGAATGGATTAAATTAAATTAATCCGGCATTTGAAGTCAAGTTTTGAACAGAGTCTAGGTTCTGTGCCTTACTGGAGTCTCTGGGAAAACACTACAGGGTGGCACCATACCCACGCTCCTGCTGGCCTTGCAATGTCTCCTGTCTTTCCTTCTAGTAGCCAGCATCTCACCAAGAACCCAAACAACACTATTCCCAAGGTCACCAGTCAGTTCTCATAAATAATCTGGAGCTATGTTTCAAAGAGAAAGAGCCGACTCCTTCGCACTTTTGCCCACATGTGAAAGCAGATCCAGCAAAGCTCCTTCTGGGCAAGTACAAGACTGGGGTGGGGTAGACAATAGGCTTGTTTTGAGTAGGATTTAACGAGTATTAACATATAAAATTTTTGTGGCTTATACCAATTAAGTGTAAGATTTTATATTTTTAATCAAATGCCTCTTCTCTGATAATTTGCTTTGAGTAGAACAGATGAATATATTCAGTTCAGAAATGTACTCTACATTCCAAAAGAAAAATAAACAATTTCACATCTTTACCTAACGTAATTAAGGTATTAAGCACATTTTTGTGGAATTTGAACACAGTATACCTTGATTTTTGAAAATCAACTCTCACTTTCATACTACATGCTTTTGGATTGATAATAAGTAACAAATAGGTTTATTTCTAATTCGAGTGCATTTTCGTGATTGCTGATTTAGCCACATAAACTCAGATGAAACTTTGAAATTGTTACTTGTAAGAGTCTAATCAGACAGACAAATCAACATCATCCTGACTGTCCTGGTTGGGAAGGGATAGAAAAGAACTGTGGAAGGCAAGGGGGTGGTGTACGGCATGGAAATGATGGTGTCTAGGCCTTCCAGTTGTGTGTGTGTGCATTTGTGTGTGCACGTGTGTGTGCATGTGTGTGTGTGTGTGTATTACAATTAAACTATATGGTTTCAACACTTAAACATTATATATTTAATTTTATCAAAAATTAATTTTGTGCTGATACTGATATCTCTATTTTTCTTTAAGAAAGGGAAGGGCCCAATGACACCCATTTTGTTGTTTTAATTATATAAATATCACCAGAAAAACAATACATGGAAGTTCATGCATAGATATTATGCATGACATTAGGAAGGAGACTTTTGGTTACTTACTTGGGAAGGAACGGTCACAGTGGATTTATTCCACCAACCCAACATAGAAAATTCATTGAGAATGTCATGCTTGTTAGAACCTGTCCATCATTTGATGCTGTCCTGTAATTATGCATTCTATACTTAATGCTTCTCTGTTGGCATTATCTACTGTACCTTTGGAAGAACTCTGCCCATTTGCTTATCTTTGACTTCTAAGGTTAACTCCTTGTTTAAAAGTCAGTCTGGAATGATTATCTCAAAGCACTGAAATTCTTTTTACCTAATTATGCCAACAATAACTCCTGATTTCCTCTGGTGGACACCAAGGGATTTAGCAAGGGTGACACCTGCTCTTTCCTAGTCTCTTTCATCACCCTAAGGTTTCCCTTTAAAAAGTAAGATACTTGTTATGCTTTCTTTTCTTTATTACTTTTGTTGCCAAAATTATGCTGAAAATTTCCCTCATTACTGGATAGAGATTTGCAAATTTAGGTTTTGTTTTATTTATCCTACAATTCTAGATAATCTAAGCGACGATGGCCACATTTTTCTTAGTCACAAGGTCTATAACGAAGAAAGAATTGTTTATTCATCTCCTGACTTTTCAGAATATATTTGTGCTCTGTCAGAAAAGAGTCTGCAGTAACAAAGTTTCTAAGAATTGCAAATCCAGAAGTGAACTTATCTTGTGTTCTGAAAATAATAACCCCTTAGCTAGAGATGCAATATTAAAGTGTAAGTGCATCAGGGATGCGTTCATTCCTTGCAATAAAAAGCACAATCGTGGTGTTTATTCTTCTCCTGCAGCAAGAAGTCCAGAGCAATGTAGCTGAGCCCTGGAATTCAGGGGCCAGGGCAGGGCTGAGGACCCCTCCGCGCTGCATCCACAGGAAGCCCCCAGATTCACCCCCTGCTCCTGTGGCTGCTGGTAGCTTACAGGGCAGGGCTGGAAACCAGCAGCCAACTCACCCCACGGGGGCAGATAACCCTGATTGGCCTAGTGGACTCCTTCCAACTCCAAGGTCTCTAAGAGGAAAGGGAGGCAGAGTCACTGGGCAGTGGCAGGAGGACTTGGCCCAGCACCGTGGGCTCTGAATGGAGAGGAGAGGCCCACAGACAGACGAGGTGGATCTTAGAGGCCACACAGTGACAGACAGAAGCAAATTTTGTCTGGAACCTGTGTGACACAGCCCCACCCAGGCTTGGGTTTCAGTGGTGCAAGGCCTGCCTCAGACATCTGACCTGCAGGACCTAGAGATATCAGATGATGTGCAGGGGCTTCAGCTACTAAGTGAGCTGTGAGACTGACAAGAGCCAGTGCGGGACTGGGAGACCATGCTGCAGCAGGAGGGAGGGCAGAGGAGGGCAAGGAAAGAGCAGGTCCTGGGGTCAGAGCCCCAGCTGCCTCAGAGACTCCCCAGAGGGTGGCTTCTTGCTCCTCCTGAACCAGAACGAGGTCTTTCACCTGCTCCTGATGTCGGAGAGGTCAGGACAGCAATCAGTACTTTAGCCTCACCCTGGCATGGCCGGGCCGGGAAGAGAGCTGAGAGTGGCTTTGGAGGAGCTGTGGGAAAGCCCTGCCATGCACTTTCCTTCTAGAACACCAAGAGGTCCTTCTCTAGGTCCCCCAGGTGGTGTCTCCATTGGAAACAGGAATGTGCATGGCCTTAGCTCTCCTTAAAAGTAAACTCTGAAGGGGTGTGGTGGCCCACACCTGTAATCCTAGCACTCGGGAGGCTGAGGCAAGAGGATCTGTGTGAGTTCAAGACCAGCCAGGACTGCAAAGGGATTTCAAGGCCAGCCTGAACTGCAGAGCCAGACCACAACTCACAAAGAATTTTTAAAAATGGGAATCATAGGCGTGCAGTGAGTGACACCATGCGTGTCATCACAAAGGCTACTGGTGGGGAGCGCTACTTCCTGCCCATGAACTTCACAGAGAAGCTCAAAGCTGTACACATGTATTTTTGGGGACAAGGTCTCCCACTGCAATGCACGTTGGCCTGGGACCCGAGGCACTCCTCCTTCCTCAGCCTCTCGAGGGTTGGGATCACAGGCCTGGGTCACCAAACCTGGCAATGACTAAAGTTTAGATCAAGTCACTTTTTTCAGTTAATTGAGCAAATGCATTTTATTGTTTTGTTCTCTGACCTATCTGACACTGCTTCATGGTTTGCAAGTATTGCTGCTTTAATGTGAGACGTTCCTGTCCCAGCCTTCTGCCCTCCCTGCTCCTCACAAAGGAGCCTCCTGCTCTCTGAGACTCTCAGCACCGCCTGCAGTTTCAGGAGTCTGTCTGTCCTCTTGGTTTTGTCTGTGTGACTGAGATTTTATTTCAGCCACTGAGTCCTCTTTTGCTGACTTTTACTCTTCTGGTCTCAGCCTGGAAGGAGTTTCTGCATTTCTTCATCACTTACTGGAGATACAGTGTGAAGACTTCTTTCCTAGCCACATTTGTCCTTGCTTGCTTTCCACTTTGTCTCAGATAGCGCTGAGCTGCCCTGCTCGCCACTCATTCCTGGCAGAGCGATGTTCCCCTTTGCCGAGGGTGCGAGAGCTCAGAGGGAACAGGTTCTCTGGACCCAGGGAAATATACATGGAGTGAGTTGTCTCAGGTGTGAGTGTGACAGGGACCCTTTCCACAAGAAATACCACTGCGACACCTGGAGTCTGAGCAGAGCTTACAGAACTGCAGATGCCCCTCTGGCTGGGGAAGCGGGGTGTGTTCAGGTGGTGCTCTCCGGATCGTAGCACCAGGATCACACCGGATGCTCATGTCAGGAACAGCTTGGGGACCACCAGCTGCATGGAGCCATCAACCCATCCTATCCGGACCTTAACAAAGAAGACAAGGACAAGACAGGAGCGGAAGGCAATATGCAGTGTGCATCATTCGGGTTCTGCATAGGAATCCACCCCTAATCTTTGGAAAACCATGAGTATTCACCTTCTTGTATCTGAGGAACTACAGAGGACTGGAGAGTGGGGTTGGACTCCCTTCAGGAGGAGGAGGTGCCAAGCATGACCCCAACTCCACTAACTTTGGGGGAGTCTTCTACAAACATTAAAAGTGTGTATCAAAGATGATATTTGGAAGGGAAAAAAATCAATAAAGTTGTCCCATTCAAAGTCTCTACTTTGGGAAATTGTGAGGAACACACTTAGGTGGCTCATCGTTTATTTGTCTTGTGGCC
>PVKA01039990.1:0-19080 GCA_004027165.1 Ctenomys sociabilis | reverse complement strand
AGGCTCCTGGTCACGATGCCCCCTCACCTTGCCCTCTACCAGTGAGAGGAGGACCTGCTCCATGACAGGTGAGCTGGCTGGCACAGAGGCCTGGATGTGACCCACAACGACACCAATGGCCACGCGGCACAATTCATGACTCAGGCCAGTGTTTCTCCGCACAAGCTCCATCAGCTCCGCCCCGATGGTCCTGGGCACCGTAGTCTCAGCTGCTGCCTTCGCTTCTGTGGTCCCCAGACTCAGAGTACCCAGGGACTCCAGGTCATCGGGGGCTGAAGTAGTGCAAACCACCACCTCCTCTGTAGGAGACTCAGGAGCTGATGCTTTGGAGGGAGAGGGCAGGGCTTGGGACACGGTGTGGGTGGCTCTGCGTGGCACAGGTGGGGGAGTAGGTGAGCAGCCAACGCCCAACTCAGAGGGGCTGGAGCCAGTATAGAGCGTATCCAGAGAAGTGCTGTTGACCAAGGAGCCACTTGACACTGAACTACACCCAGAGGGTGTGGTGTTGCGGCCACCTGTGAGCAGAGGATAGATGCTGTGCTAGGGCAGACCCCTGGAGCCCTGTCCCTCTGTGTGGATTCCAGTGCCTCTGCTAGGCCCTCTGTGCTACCAAGCCCAGAGCCCCAACTGCTCAACACAGGGGCCCTATCTCTTCCCAGGCTTCTAGCTCCCATCTGCCTGCCTCTCACCATTCCCCGAGACCATCAGGGCCTCACGGTCTCGGCGTTTCACAGGTGGGGGTGGTGTAGTGGGTGCTGCACGGCGAGGCTGAGGTGGGACCTGTGAGGACAGAAATGGGATCTGAGGGGACAGGCTGCTGTCTGGCACCCTGAGCTCTGACTGTGGGCAGGACTATGGCTCTGGTTACACCACTAATCTGAGTGGACCCTTGAGACTCAGGATGAAGCTATATCATCCGGCCACGTAGTGGACTAAAGTGCCTCCTTAGGCAGAGCGCAGGGCAGTTCAATCCCCAGAACCACAAGTCATGCTGGCCCCACACCTGGGGTGCACTGAGACAGTGATTGAGACTGGGCACGGTGGCACATGCCTGCAATTCCAGCCCTGGGAGGCTGAAAACAAGAGGGTCACTACAAGTCCCATCTATGGAGTGAGAACTTGTAGGCCCTGTACTAAATACATACATACATACATAAATAAATAAAATAATACATCTCAGGATGAAGCCTAAAACCCCACCCACTTCCTTCTCCAGGATGCCCTCACCATGTACCTGGTAGAGGGCTCCATCTGCCCCAAGATGCTCAGAACTAGGCAAGCTGTATTGCCGTTCAAACCCGGTTCGACAGACCCCATTGGGCTGCCTAGCAGCGGCAGCATCCAAATGATGGTCACTGGTGGATGCGGGCATTACTGCAGCACTAGAGGTGGAGAGGCCCTTACGAGACAGGGTCTCTTTCCGATGGTGGATCAGCTTCCTGGTGGGGACATGGAGACTATAGCAGAGTACTGCACACCCCCACGGTAGCCACGTACTCACAGGTGCCGTAAAGGAGGCTGCAAGCCCACAGGCCCAGCCCTCACACTCTATCTCCCCATACTCCACCACTCTGCAGTTGCCACACTACCCCAGCCTCACCCCTAATGTTCCCTGGAGAAGCCATCCACCTCCCCAGTACTCACTGGAGAACTCCACGCTGCTCCAGGCTGTACTTGCCACCATCACGCATGGCTGTGTTGTGCACAGCCTCGATGGCCCGATCAATGGCCTGGAGGACATCTTGCTCTAGGCCCTGCAGGAGGTGAGCAGTTAGACCTGGTCCCAGGAATTGAATGGGGTCTCAAATGGTGTCCCTCAGGGAGCAGGGGCACAAAGCAGCCCCAGAATCCCATTTCACACAAGGGCCCAATCAGGACTTCACCCCATAGTAAGGTTCTTTGTTCAGAAGCCCCTCAAGGCCTGGGATCTGGAACAAACCCTTATCCCAGAGAGCCCCAGCCTTAGAGCCAGGACTGCATATCTACTCCATCCTTGGCTTGGTTCAGAGCCCAGGCTGGGACGGCAAGCAGCCTCCAGTGTCTGGAATTCTTAATCAGTCACTCTGGATCCTGCTGATCCTTTACAACACCAAGGTCACACCCCAGGACAGCCTTGGCCCTGCAGAGCCCCATGAAGGCTCTAGGAGCTAAGAAGGAACCAAGAGGAGCCCCCACCATCCCTACACCTATCCCTGCTGTCTTTCCAAGCTGTCTTAAAGATGCTCTGGGAAGCAGCTATATGTCTGCTGCAACAGAAGGACAAAGAGACAGATTTAGTACCTGCTCCAGGTTCAGATCCTCATTCTCAGCAACCCAGGGGACCAGTCACCCAGCCCTCCTTTGATCCCACCACTCCTGGCCAGCCAGACAAATAGGAGCCTCAGGCCTAAGGGAATTCACTTCAGAGTGGTTTGAGAAGTTACCCTGGTGGGGTCAGACAGATAGATACACTCAGCAAAGCCCTGCAGGTGGCATGGGGTGTGCCATGATGCAGGAAGATAAATAAAAAGGGGGCAAAAAAAAAGTAAACCTAGAGAGAAGGACATGAAGGTAGGCAGAGAGAGACAGAAAGGATGACAGCTCCAGAGATATAATCAGCGAATCAGAAAGGAAAACACACAAGTGGAGGATTAGAATGAGAAATCAAGACACGGGAGTACGCAGTAAGAAGCCAGGACACTGACAGAAAAGATGGCAGCTTCTCTGCCATCCTCAAACACCAGGACTTCCCGGAGGTCTTCTCACCCCTGACACTCTCGGAGGGGCCCATCCCCTCTGGTAAAGACCAGATTATCTGTTATTCTATTCTGAACTGGTCTAGGACTGGATGTTTTCTAAAGCTAGGAACTAGGATAGGGCAGGAATGCCTAGCAGAGGCCACCTCTGAGGCCTAAGGTCAGAAGAGACCAATTTGAGACATGGTGATCCCAGCCCCAGCAACAGGGCTGCTCCTGTGGAAACCGGAACTGGGACTGCAAACCACCACTGGAAAGAAATGGGGCCACCGTCAGACCAGGGGAATCCTCAGGAGAAGTCATTCCAGGCTAGGGACAAGGAAGGATGCAACCCCTCAATTTCAGAGAGGTCTGCAAGTCAGGGGTTGATATATGGGGAGAGCAAAAGGGGCAGTGTCAAGAGGGCCAACAAGGGCTAGAAACCTTGGGTCAGTCACTTAGGCTAAGAGCTTAGGGAGAAGCTGAACACAGGACAGTCAAAATCACCGCTCAGAGGGTGGGGGTCACCGTGAGGAGGAGGTCTATGTGCCTAGGGCCCAAGGGTGGGGGAGGGGCTTCAGAACCTGGAGGTGTTTAGGGAAACGGAGTGTCTAAGAGCCCTAGCTCAGTGGTGGTGGTGGTGGGGAGTCTCAGCAGTAAAGGCAACAGCCCCACGGTGGGGGTGGGGGAGGGTGTGGAATCCTAGTGATACAGAGATATTAAGGATTGGGGTATCAGGGACTTGGTAACTCGAGTCTTTGGGTCCAGCTCCAGAATCTACTCAGACGCAGGTTCAGATCCTGGGGTGTCTGAGGTCCCAAGGAGTCTCGGTCCCAGAGCCAAGCTCTTGGTAGCTCTAATGTCAAAGGCTTGATCTTTTGTAGGGGTTCTCGCCCCTGAGGTCTCAGTGCCCACAGGCCTTGGGCCTTGGGGTCAGGTGCTCCCAAGTCCCTGGGTGCTAGGGGTCGGCCTCCAGGCCCAAAGGACCGGGACCCTGGGTCGGTGCTCGGGGCGGCGGTCGTGGCAGGGCACTCACCTGCAGACGGTGTAGGTAGGCAGGCGGCACGTAGCCCGTCTCGCCGCTGCGCGCCCGCGCCGCCAGCCACCAGTGCGTACTGCTGCGCTCCAGTACCAAGAAGGTCTCACCCGCGCCGAACGCCAGCGCGTTAGGCTCCGCCGAGTGGAAGGCGTACAGCGCACGGTACATGGGGCCGGGCCAGGACTCCAAAGGACTAGGTAAGTAGCCAGGTTGCAGAGAAGGATACCAGGCCGGGACAGCGAACCGCCCCGCCCAGCCCCGCCACGGGACACACTGCGCGTGCGCACGCGTCTCCGCTCGCGGTGGCCCCGCCTCGAGAGCGTCAGCTCAGGAGCCGGAGCGTGGCGCCTCCTGGTGGCCTCAAAAAGAATGGCAGGGAGGGACCCAGACACCAGCCGACTTCTGCCCCAACCGTTGGGTTCTAGGCCTGAAGCCGACCCCAGCCACCTCTTCCAGATGATACCTGGAGCCATGGAGTCACAACTTACAATAGTAAGGACTTGGAGAGGACGCTGTCCTTGTTAATTCTGCAGGTGAAGTCTCTCCCAGGCCAACCCAGTGGTAGGCATGGTGCAAGTGGGCATAGGCTCAAGGGGGATGCTCCCTCTGTCCAATCCTGTCTTTCCTCCACACCCCGCCCTGTGGCATTCAGTTTCTATCATGTGTCTGCATATCTTGTTCCCTCTGACTGAATGCCCCCTCCCGCAGTCAACTGCCAGCCCTATCAACTGCTAGCACCTGCTTTACTACCTTTACACAATTTAAAATCCTGTGCCCGTAGCAGTACTGGGGATCAAATCTAGAGCTTCACCCATGCTAGACAAGTGTGCTATCACTGACTTGCATTTTGAAAGTCTTTCTCAGTTGTTCAGGTTGGCCATCATCCTGCCTTAGCCCTCTGGATAGCCGAGATTACAATCAGGTGCTACTACATCCAGATTAACTTCCAGAAACTGGGAGAGCTGGCAGATGATGAGGAATAGGACACCATGTGGCCTTAAAGGCATATTTGACCCATGCAACTTTCCAGCGAACTCCAGGTCTTCAAAATCTTTGGTGTTAGTGCCTATGCGGCCCAAGGAAGAGGCCTCACAAAGGTGGACTGCAAGGGGCGGTCACACAGGTTCCACCAGAAGCCTGGGACTAGGAGCGGTGCCCTAGTTTAGACAGAGTAGGGTAGGCCCCAGGAGCCTGGGGAAGTAATGCTGAGTTCAGATGAGGGGCAGAGCTGCTAGAACCCAGCAGACAGAACTTGCTCTGAAACTCAAGAGCCCCCTGAGCCTCTCCTCCCAAGCACCCACCAGGCCATGGGCTGCCCTGGTTTGACTATATGAGGGACTGGTTTTTACCCAGTGAAATCTAGGGTGGGTAGTAGGGAAACGCAATGGGGCCAAGGTCCACCCTGCCCAGAACCACCTCTCACTGTACCGTGCCTTATTTATCAGGCTATCCATGGACCAGAGCCTAGCATTGGCTCCATCATCTCTGACATCACAATGCCCAGCCAATCAGCTGCTGACAGCAGCACAGAAGAGATCAAAAGCTGGACCTGTGATTTGAACTACCTGCTGCCCAACAATGGCACAGGTGCTGGGAAACTCAGCGGCAGACGAGTGGAACCTAAGATAGGTGTAAAGGGGTCTTTTTTGGGTGATCTCAGGTTACCAGGTTGGGGCACTAAAGATCAAGCCAAGAGATACAGGTAACTTTTGACTCTATAGGATAGGGGCAGTAGTAAGAATATTGCTGGGGCAGGGCAAAGGCCACACACAGCACGTGGTAAGGCTGCTGACATTCAGGACTACATGTCCCCAGAAAGAATAACAGTAGCACCATATACAATAAACAAAAATCTGTATTAGAACATTTACACTCAGGGAAGAAAGAGGTATCTGCATCATCAAATTTGGAATGTTGAAGAAATAGTTAAAATAAATAGATTCTGAGCACAAATAGGGCTATCTCAGACTGGGGCTCACAGAGGCCACTACACGTCAGCTCCAGGCTGCAGAGGCCACCACCTGGCCATCCTAACCTCCTCCCCGACGCAGCACAGCTGTGCCTGGGACACAGTATCTCTCATCCTGGAGCAGCCAACAAGCTCACTCCCCACTCTCCTCACTGATCTCTGTGACAATGTCTATCAGGTTCTGCAGCCCGAAGATATAGCCAGCGTCCTTGCCCTCATGCACCACACTGTCCTCTCCATACAGCCTGCAGGTGGTATGAGCAAAGTCGATCATGCGCACGTCAACGGAGCTGGCGCCAAGAGGCTTGTAGGCGTAGGCCCCCGCAGACTCGTCAGCTGACTCCTCTGACAGGTCCTCCAAGTCCTCAGCATCTGAGTCCAAGGCCACCTCAGGCCACTCTTTGCCATCATAGATCACCAGCAGGGAGCTCGAATAGAAGCGATAGGACTCCTGCCGTTCTAGCACTGCCTTGAGCTCAGCTAGCTTCTTGAGCACTGGACTCAGCAGCTCCCGGCGCAGGTACCGCCCATTATGGAAGAACTGGAAGAGCGCCTCCTTGAAGCCCTGGACAGACAGCTTCCGCCCGTGGTACTTGTTCATGAACATGAGCTGCCCAGTGCCCGCCTGGTACACCTGAGGGAGAGACCAGCAGCTCAGGGTTATGGACCACTTCGAGGCCTGGACCCTGGGGAATGGTGGCAGGGCAGATCCAATCCTTTAGCTTTTTTTTTTTTTTTTTTGCAGTACCAGGAATCAAACTCAGGACTTTGTGCTTGCCAGGCAAGCACTTATTCTACTGAGCTATCTCCCCAGCCCCTGCACATGATATCTGAACAGGTATTTGATGTCACGAATTCTCAGTGCCCTACTCTGCATCTGCATCCATGGATACAGCCTAAACGTCCTGCCCTCATTCCTGCTCTTGTTCAGACTCCACACTCAGTCCACCAGGCCAACCTCAAAGGGCTCACTACACATGTGATTTTTTTTTTCCAACCATAAAGAAACCCACTCATTCATGTAGTTAATTGTGAAATCTTTAAAGCAAACAGAACCATGGCAGGGTGGGCCAGCGGCAGCCACCAGATGCCCTTGCCAGCCTTCCTCATGTACTAGCACAGTCCTCACCTGCATGCCACATACACGCACGCCAATGACTGCAGATGTGCTCTGCTGACATTTTCGGATCTGGTTGGCTGCTTTCTCTTCTGAAGCATCATCACCATGCTGGCGTGTCCCCATCTTGAGGTCCAGGACACATGGCACTTCGTAGCGGGAAGTCAAGTTCTCTAGTAGGATGAATTCTGAGTTGTTAAGGCCAGTACCCTCAAAAGTGCTACTTTAAGGGGCCTGGCTACTCCTGCAGCACAAGGCCTATACAGTGACCCAGACAAACTGAAGCCCACAGGGAACTTCATCGTACTGTCAAAGGGACCTGAAACAAGGGCAGCCAGCATACCCCCATGTCATCCAAGCAGATCCTCAGCTTGGAAGACATAGTCACTATTTCCTGAACTGCCCTAGGGATCACAGTCCCAGAGCATGCTGTCCTCAGTTACACCAGAACAAGTAGGTTCAATGCACTCTGCAGCCCTAAATGTGAACCCTCAATGAGTACAAATTCATGAAAATAACTTTTACAAAATCCAATTCTCAGCTTTGTGCACTGAGAAGGCCAAGAAACTGGACCAGCATCAAGAGTGCCCCTTGTGTGCAACAGAACCACCACTTCCTATGGGCAGGAACCAGCACTTCCTAGACGACAAAGAGAAATACAGCCACTGCTCCTCCCTGTACAGCCTACAAGCTAGAAGTGGCCTGTACTTTATGACCCATGAAAATAAAATGGATTATTGTGACCATAAAATTTTATCAGAAGCTAGCTCAGTGGCACAGTACCTGCCTGGAAAGTGTGATGTCTTGAGTTTGATTCCGGTATCATCACACTCCCTCAAAAAAAAAAAAAAAATCAGAATAGCCTATCTGTTCATTTATATTATTGTCTCTAACAAAATAGAAGAGTTGTTCCAGACCATATAGTCCACAAAAACCTAAAATATGTACTATTTGGGCAAAAGAAAAGAAAAAAAAGAGACAAACTACCATGGACTACTATGATTCTCATGATTCTGTCAATCTTGGAGATTATGTGTGAACAACAGTAAAAGTAACAGCTACAATGGATTCAAACATCAAAAATATTCAAATTCATGTATTCATAATAATGGTTAAGAACTCACTAGTCAACTCAGCATAGCACCACATGCCTATACTCCAGGAGGCTGCAGGAGAAAGGTCCTGGGCAATTTAGTAAAATCCTGTCTCAAATAAAAGGTAATAAAAGGGCAGGGGAATGTAGCTCAGAGTAAAGGAATAGCCTAAACTGAGGTTTATTCATTCCTCAGTTCTGCAAACAAAACAGCAAACCTCATTGTTGACACTTCATTACTCCAAACACCTACTAAGGGAAAACAAGCTCTCAACCTGTTGGTATGGTTTAAATGTGAAGCACCTGCCAAAGATTGATTTATTGAAGGCTTCATCCCCAGTGCAGCCCAAAGGTGCCTAGAGGTAACCCTGAGGGCTCGAACATCATCAGAGCTGAATCAAAGGGACAGTTGGGAGGTGGGCCCAGGGACAGGAAGCAGGTCAGTGAGGGAGCACCTTCTAAGAGCACATCCTGCCCCCAGCACCTTTCTCTTTGGCTCTTCCCTAACTCTCTGCTTCCCCAAAGCCATGAAGTACTTTCCTTTGTCAGGCCCTACCACCATGCTGTTTCTACCATGGAGCCAGCTAGCATGGACAGAACATCTTCCTGAACTGCAGCTGTGCGGTATTTTGTCTCAGCAATGGAAAAGTGAGTAATGTACCTGCCTGTCCTATATAGTGTACCACACGATTATATAGTTCAGAAAAAAAAAAGTTGCTCTTTATAAATGATTCCAATGAATGACAAAATTGCAAAACTGCCTAATAGACTAGAATAGTGTGACACTGGCCTGTAGTCTAATCACTCTGGGGGGCTGAGGCAGGAGTACTACACATTTGTGTCAACATTTTTTTGCGGAATCAGGGATTGAACTCAGGCCCTTGTGCTTGCCAGGAAAGCACTTATTCCACTGAGCCATCTCCCCAGCCCTATACTACACATTTGAGGCCAGCCCAGGTAACTTAAAGAGACCCTGTCTTAAAAAATGAAACACAAAAGGACTGGCTAAGGGGTGTAGTCCAATGGTAAAAATGCTAACCTAAAATCTATGAGGCTGTGGGTTCAATCCATAGCACCACATAAAACAGTAAATTAAAAATCACCACTGTACATGGTAGTATATACCTATAGCCCCAGCACTCTGGGAAGCGGAGGCATGAAGACTGCCAAGTTTGAGCCAAGCCTGGGCAACTTAAAAAACTGGAGAACTTGGGGCCGAGGAGATGGCTCAGTGGAATAAGCACTTCCCTGGCAAGCACAAGGGCCTGAGTTCAACCCTGGGTTCCATGCAAAAAAAAAAAAAAGAAAAAGAAAAAAAAGAACTGGAGATCTTGTCTCAAAATAAAAAAATACATTAAAAAAAAAAAATAGTTGAGGACTCAGCAGAGTGTGAAGACCACTAGGTTCAAGTCTCAGTAACTAACACACATACACACACCACATAATAAATGGATTCAAAAATACTAAAAAAGTAGCCGGGCATGGTGGCATATGCCTGTAATCCCAGCACTCGGGAGGCTGAGGCAAGAGGATTGCTGTGAGTTCGAGACCAGCCTGAGCTACAAAGTGAGCTTAAGGCCAGCCTGAACTGCATAGTGAGACCCTGTCTCAAAAAGACAAAAAAAAAAAAAAAAAAATACTAAAAAAGTAAATGGATCCAGGGTAATGAGGAGCTAAGAGAACAACACTGTGCTTCCCAATCAATGGATATGTACAATACCATCTCCCAAGGATTCTTGCTCCTATTCTCCCATAGACAGAATCTGAATCGGATGGAACATTCAGATCCAAGTATCAATGTACTAGAAACTAAGATGAATAACATATAAAAAGACACCACAAGAATACAATCAGGAAAATTGAAATCAAAGGTAATTCCAATGAGAAGCAAGATTTGCACTAATAGTGGTTGGACAAGATATTATGTCGGCTTCTAGTACTATGGACAACCACTAGGAAAATAAAAAGGTAGAAAGCATTAATTATTGGGGCTGGGGAGTTGGCTCAGTAGAATAAGTGCTTCCCTGGCAAGTGCAAGGGTCTGAGTTCAATCCCTGGTTCCGCCAAAAAAAAAAAAAAAAAAAAAATTAGAAAGTATTAATTATTGAATCTGTGATATAATTCAGATATAAAAAATATGTAAACAGCTACACTCTTAATTCACTGATTAGAGACATCTGCTATAATGTAAGTATAATATCATGTATGCACCTTGTGCGATACAAAAAGTTTGCAATGTATTAATTTATCGAATCTGTCCTGTTAATTTGTCTTGAAACTGTCTCATTGCTATTTGTTCAATAAAATAAATAAAAAATAAAAAAATAAAGGCATGTGAAAAGCTTAAAAAAAATTTTTGTAGAAAATGTAATGTAAATGAGAAATTTCAGAGACTTAAAAAGTGCTGTAATTCTAATGAAAATAAAATATCTAGGATACAAATATGTAAAAAAAGAAAAAAAAAAAAACAAAGTTAATTCCAGCAGTTTCTTTGACAAATTTATTTTTTTAGGAACTGGGAATGGAACTCAGGACCTTGCACTTGCCAGGCAGGTATTTGTGCAGCTGAGCTACATCCCCAGCCCCTCTGATAAGGTTTCAAGAAGCAGCTGGGTGTGGCTTGGCACGCCTTCAATCCCAGGACTCCGGAGGCTGAGGCAGGAGGATCACTGTGGGTTTGAGGCCAGCAGGGCTACCTAGTGAGTTCAAGACCACCCTAAATTACACAAAGACCTTGTCTCAAAAAAACGAAACCAAACTAATTTTTTTTCAAGAATTAAATAGGAAGTCATATTAAAAGACTTGAAATATTTGAATTCAACACAAGTTATAAACCCTTCAATTTCCTTCATCTCCCCTCAACCCTGCTTTGTCTGTCCAGGGTTATTGTGCAACAAGCCCGCTCCCCTCCTGCACAAGGCATCGCCCAGGGCAGTGATGTAGGAGGCAAGTATGGCTGAGCAGCCAGAAAGCCCCACCTGTCTCCTCTGCAGAAGCCTGCCCTACCTGGCTGCCCTGTCACTCCAGAAGGAACATCCTGCAGCCTGACCCCACCCCTCCCTCACTAATGTCCTACAGCCAACCTGCCTTCCCCACAGCAAGGGCAGGAGCACCAAGAAAGTACTAGAAAGCAGCATGAAGACAGGATCCACACAAGACCCAGAAAAGGAGATTTTGTTTACTTTTTGTTTTTTGTAGTTAAGACAATTATGCAGCATTCAGGCTGGTCTTGAATTCACTATGTAGCTCAGTCTGGTCTGGATGACGATCCTCCTGCTTCAGCCTCCTGAGAGCTGGATTTATACACTTGTACCACCATGCCTGACATCGTGTAAACTTCATGAGGATCCAGACTTAAACCAAAACTGAAAACCAGCTAAGCCCAGTAAGATATAGATACTATGTACATATGAATTAGGGGGAGGTTTTTCATTCTGTGGTGGTCATGTATGGCACACCACCCCCTGCCCCACTCCCCTGACCAGGGACTATATCCAGTCTTTGCACCAAGCTACATCCACAGCCCTTTTTGTTTTTTGAGACAGGGTCTCATTATGTCACAAAATTGTCAAGGCTAGGTTCAGACTTGCAATCCTCTGGCTTCAGCCTCCCAGAGTACTGGGATTATAGGAATGTGCCACCATACGAGAAATTATGTTGTATTACAGTAAGAAATTACTGTTTTCTCTCCTATTTCTTTTTATTTTTTTAAGATAGGGTCTTGCTATGCAGTTCAGACTGACCTTAAGCTTACTTTGTAGCCCAGGCTGGTCTCAAACTCACAAGGATCCTCCTGCCTCAGCCTCCCAAGTGCAATGATTACAGGCATGCACCATCATGCCAGCTTTTTTTTTTTTTTTCAAACAGTGTCTCAAGATGTAGTTTACACTAGCCTTGAACTCATAAGTGCTTTCTGCCTTAGGCTCCCAAGTGCTGGGATCACAGGTATGTCATGACCAACTTGTCCAATTTTTTAAGAAGTAAAAATGGTACAAATGTTCTCAACTACCCTTATCTTCTAAAGATACATGCTAATGTGCATATCGGCCAGGTTTGGTGGCATACACCTGTAAGCCTAGCACCTGGGAAGCTGAGGAAGGAAGACTGTTAATGGTTTAAGGCCAGCCTGAACTACTGTGAGAATCTATCTTACAAAAAAAGAGAAATGGATGTATTATTATAGGTTTCCCTTAAAACAGGTCAAGTTGGGAGGCTGGGAGATAGCCTAAGAACTTGCCTGGCATGCACAAGGTCCTGAGTTCAATCCCTAGTATCACAAAAACAAAACAAACAAAAAAACCTCCCAATGTGTCCCTGCTACCCAGCACCAAGAGTTTGATCCCCAGTCTGGTAGGACATGCTGGCCCTGCCCCTGGGGTATGCTGAGCTGGTGACCAAGTCCAGGCCCAATTGTGCACACCTAAAATCTGAGTGCTGGGAAGGCTAAAAACAGGAGGATCACGATGAATCCAAGCTGCACAGTGAAGCCCTGTACCAAATACATTAAAATAAAGGGGGAGGGGGGTCTAGTTGGAAAATATTATGTAAAAAGTGCTAAGAGTTTTGTTTTCGTTTTTTTTTTTAAGTGCTAGGGTATAAACCCAGAGGTAGAGTGCTTGCTTAGAATTCACAAGGTCTCCCTGGGTTTAATCCCAGCACTATAGCTGTGCTGCATTGGATATACTCACAGCACAAGACTAACATGGGGCCAACTGTGAAATCTAGGTGAATAGGCACTTCAGTATTCAATGTATTACTCAAATTTTAACAAGTTTTCCCCAATAAAAGCTACGTTCTGAGGATTCAACCTGTAAAATTTAAAAAAACAAAACTTGAGAAAGAAACTGAGGCCACAAAAGAGAAAGGGTAAGAAGGGGAAACAAATGAAAGGAACTTGATGCTTCCCTTATACACAAGCATATGAGTCTGCTCTCCCCACCTTTCAGATGAGCAACAGTGTGAAATGTCACCTCAAGCAGGTTGGGCCCTTCAGGGGTACCCATCACTCCCAAAGACCCTTTAATCCTATCCCCACACCTGCACAACCAGCCACTAAACATAAGTGTGTGTGTATATATTTATATATATTTTCCCAGTTATCATACAGCATATTCTGCACAGCCCTAGGGTTAACCCAACCATGGCTTAATCCAGCCCTTGACTCGGAGCCTGCTCCCTGCTTCACCCTCCCCCAGAGCAGAGGGCCATGGAGAAAGGATACTGTACTGGTTCCGATGCTTGGCATTGTCCTTCATTCTCTGCAACTGCTGCTGGTGACATTTCATACTCCAAGGGTTATAGTGTTTAAGCTGGGAACTTACGTTTCCCTTCTTTTCTACACTATAGTATAAGATTTCAGATTTCTTTAGCCACTCAAATTCTTCTTCCAACTTATGGCTATAAAGAGATAAAAATCCAATAAATCACAATGTCATAACAAGAGGCATGAGGGACTTTCTAGAGTGATGACAAGATGGGATATATATATTTTTTGCATTTTAGGGAAGGCTCTACAGGGTTTTCAGTGTCTCACTACTAGATGGGATTCAGTGATCTGCCTGTTTATTGCCTCCCAAGAGCTGGGATTACAGGTGTACATCACCATACCCAGTCTCAATTGCCAGTTCAGCACGTCCTAGGGGTGGGGCAGGCACAGCAGGCCTGGGAATCAAACCCCTAGCCCCTGCACCAGTTTGCAGGCACTTCAATCCACTGAGCTATTTGGCCAGCCCTAAGATGGTATATTTTAATACGGCAGTGGTCACAATGTACATCTCACAGAAACTCATTATTCAAATGGGTATATTTCATTATATGAATTCCTCAAGAAAGTTGACTTTAAAAAAGTACAAGGAGTCTTCTGCCACAGCAACCATCGAAGAACAGTAGTCATGGCCCTCCGCTATCCCATGGGCCTCAACAAAGGCCAAAAGGTGACTAAGAATGTGAGCACACTGAAGTACAGCCGCCATCGCAGACGTCTCACCAAACACACCAAGTTCATGTGGGACATGATCTGGGAGGTGTGCGGCTCTACCCCCTATGAGGGAGCGGCATGCTATGGAACTGCTCAAGGTCTCCAAGGACAAACGCGCCCTCAAGTTCATTGGCCGCCGTGAGGAAGGCAGCTGCCAAGGACTGAGCTGCTCTGGAATAAAGCTTTGCAGAGTTTAAAAAAAAAGGTGCAAGGAGGACCTAAAATGCAAGAGCAGATTCTGCATTCTACCAAAGTGGGCAGCCTCCAGTCCCTTCCCCCAGGTTATACTAAACCTTGGTTTCCAGAACACAGACTCCCTTGACTCAAAATACTGAGGTACTGGGAAAATCAAAATTGAATTTCATATGAATCGAGAAAAAAAGGAATAATTAAATATGACTTATATACTTATTTATTTAGCAGTACTGAGTGCTGAACTCAGAGCCTTCTGACCTTCCCAGCCACTTTTTCAGTTTGAGACAAGGTCTTGCTAAATCTGTACACTGCCCAGGATGGGTTTTCAGTTCTCCTGCTTTAGCCTCCCAGCTGGGCTGTCAAGTGTGCCCACCACACCCAGCTAATTTTTTTTATCTTCACAAGCTCTGCTAAGGCATGGAACTTGGAAGGTCCTGCCCCTGGATCAAGCTGCAGAGATGTCCTCCATAACTGATGAGCAACCTGAAGTAAAAAGGATGGTTCTCATACATCTGTAGGGCACAGGACAGTATGGCAAAGAGCAACTCACAGGAGGAGTGAGTTTCTTTCATAGCTCCACTTGAGGTGTTTACCTACAATGACATGTCTTTTTTGTTTTCTGAGACAGGGTCTTGCTATATAGTTTAGTCTAGCCTTGAACAGAGTGCTCCTCTTGCCGCAGCCCACTAAGTGCTGGAGTCACTACCAACGTAAAATGGCATGTCTTAACTCAGAGCTAGTAATGGTGGGCAGGCCGTGTGGGACTAGTCACTGAGTGACAGGGCACCTATAAGTTTATCAAGAGCCCAAGGAACCTGGCTATAATGAAGATCCCCAACATTTCTGCTCCCACAGAACCAAACCTCTTCATTTTCTACACCCACCTCTTCATCTTCTCCTCTTTCCGGTGCTGGCGCACCCAGTCCTTGGAGTTTTTTTCCGTTTCTAGGACATGATGTTTTTTATTTGTCCATCTTAAAAGCTTACTTTTTGGTTCACAGTCTGAATTGTCTACAATGTCCACAGTTCCATGGTCCCCTTTTAATGGATATGCTACTAAACACAAGTTCCTGTCTTCATCTTCTTCAAACCGCACAGATACCACACCTGGAAAGGGGGTGAGGAGCAAAAAGGACTTTTAATTCCATAGGAAAACTCGTTCTAAGTAACATGATTGTAACATTTGTTTTTTTTCTTACCCTGTTCCTTAGTCTCTATGTTGCCAGAGGCCCCAAACTCATCTGCAAACCTAACAAATATCAAAACAGCTAGAAAAAAAATGACACCATACAACAAGACAAGCAATTAGGGAGCAAACAAAGCTGAGAGTCTTCCTCTCTAATTAACAAGAGCCAAAGAATTACAAGACACATTTTTCCATCATTGAAAATGTTTATTAATTTTTGTGTAATTCTTTTAATCCTAAGAGAAATGCAAAAACATTCTCTTTACGTTCTGTGGGAATTTCAAATGACCCAAAGAGAAACTCAGGAGCCCTGATGGCTGACTCTACAGCACAGCCTGATTAAGACTAGGCAAGCAAAGCAAAATAAAATAAAGTGGCAAACAAAACAAAACACACAGCACAACAAGACATCCTAGCAAAGGCTTCCTGTAGTACACCCACACAGGTGGGTGTCCCAAGCCTTTTATCGTTCTCAGTTATGCTTTTATTGGTCTTTGCAGATTTGAGTCACAAAAGAACAAAATGAACATGGGCAGATAAGGCTGGGCAGGGAGCGCAGACACAGCTGGCCTTGAAAGCAGCTCTCCCGCTTGAGTCTCTAGGACCTGCCAAGTGTCATTATAGTCTTTGAGGAGGGGCTGTTGGTGGGAACATTTCAGCAGGTGCCGACGAGCGCCTTACAACAGACTGGCTGAACACCTTTCCTGCCAGGCCTCTCTGCCCCAGGATCACTCAATCTCCTCAGTCCTTCTGCCTGCCCGCTTGCTCGCTGCAGGGGAATGCGTGCTCAGAGAGACGACGCTTCTGAAGTGGCCCCAGCTCTGGGTGCAGAGAAGCCGGGATGGGGAACTGAGGGTACCACACTCCCCTGTGGCCAGTGAGGAAAGGACCAAAGGATAAAAAGGGACAGGGGTGGCCAGCTAACAAAGGAACTTTGGCTTTGTCCTGGAAAAAAACAACAGAGAAGGACCAATTGAGGGGCCCCAAATCCTCCACCCCCACAACACACATGCATTTCAGCGTACAGATTGGCTCCCAGTACAATGTCTTTTAAAACTGTTTCAACAGTCCCAGAAAAATCTAACTTGTTGTGGAGTCTTTAGTATAACCAGTAATGCACATTGAAAATTAAACTCCTTAATGGGTTCTTCACTGAGTTACAAAAGATACCCCTCTCCCCATTAAAGACCACACCATGTTGGTGGCCATGATGTTCTCCCACAAATGTATTATAAAAAGAAAAAGTCACCATGTGCATCAAAGGGGTGACTTCACAAAGCAATTCTGGGGACATTCCGTAATAGCTAGGAGCTGCAGCTAATCAGCACAGTACTCCCACTCCTGATTCCATCTGACTCAATCCTGCTCCCAGCCTACCTAATCAACCAGGCTTCTGGTTTCCTGGAGGTCAGAAAGCAGGCAGCAACAATTCTGGGTAGAGTCCTCCCCATTTTTCCCACTCCAGCCCATGGGGGACTATGGGTTACTGTGATCAAGAGACACCTGAACATAAAACACAACTATGCTTCCACCAAAAATAAACTCAAAACAAATCCACAGAACAAACAGAATTAAGCAATCTTACCAGGACTTGAAAACTGAGGGTGCAAGGTGCTGGGATGAGGGCCAAGAGGAGGAAGAGGGAAAACAGAGTGCACGGGAAGGGTGAGGGTTCCCAGGATGGCTGCCAGGGCTTTCCATGGCCAGGATCCCTCACAGCTCACCAGACTGGCAATCCTTCTAGGAGCTGGAGGCTCACCTTTGTATTGAGGAGTGAATTTTCGCATCTCAGCTGGTAGAGTCTCGTAGAATTGATGCTCCCTTGGGACCAAGGGCTTGCAAAGAGTTGTCTCGTTGAAATGGAGGACACACGAATGCCCCCCAACTTGGTGGACAAAGGGCTCCAGTAGGATGCCCTGGGCACGGGGCTCCACGTCCATAGCCCTAAAGGCTGGGCTCATCCTCTAGACACAGGAGGCAGGGAGAAAGGGGAGGGAGCGGGGTCCAGTGGCCAGCACGTCCTCCGTCTGTCTGTCTGTCCGTGTGGCCGTGTTGTCTCCACTCCTCAGCTTGCCAGTCCAGGTCCTACCAGAAGCAAACACAATGAGATGTGTATTGGAGGAAGCCTGGCCTTGGGAACTAAATGCCCAGCCTTATAGCCACTGGCCCTTCCCCTCCAAGAGAGACATCAGCCACTGCTCATGTAAGGTTCCACCCTCACTGCCCTCGCAAGCCCCACCTCTTCCTGAGGACAAACAGCCTTTGAGGGGGTGGACCCAGGGAGGGAGGGAAAGAGGGAATGTACAGGCAGAGAAGCTAAGGGGCTCTTAAACAGCTCCCACCACAGCATTGCAAAACACAAACCCACAAAGGGGTAAAATGATGATTTCAAACATAATAATCAGATTAAATCTTAACAATTAGTAACAGTGCCGAGCCTTAGGTGAATGGTGCCGAACTTTCATTAATTATACTTTTATAAAGTGCATTTAAATACAGAGAAAACCACTGTATGCATCATCTAGAAAGATTTACGCACTCAAGGTGCCCACACACCACCTCTGCCCATTGCCAAAGACAAGCCCCATTAACCTTATTAGCAAGGCTGGGATCAGCTTTAATGATTAACGTCTGTATCTAAAAACACCCAATCAAGGCTGGCTAACTCCATTTACAAAGATACGCAGTGTTCTAGGTCACAGATTATTTTTATCTGCTCTACCCTAATCACCAAACCAAAGTTGCACTTTAGGGGTAATTAGGGATTTTATCCAGCACAGATTGGAGGGCTCTGGATTTCATTCTGCATCCACAGTCACACAACTGGATGTTGGGAAAGCACACTTTTGTATATATCTTTTCAACTGTTTCAAGGAATGTCAAACTAGTCCTGTTTTTTGTCCATACAATCAACAGACACAGTCTTGGTGTGCAAGATGGCGGCCTAGCGGAATGAAAATTGGTGCCTAGAAGCAGATTTTAAAGATGACTATAATTGCAAAGTAGAGCTTGTTTTGACATCTGATGGCAGGACAATAGTACGCTACCACCCTTCTGTGGACATTCCATATGAACACACAAGACCTATGCCTCAACTAGATCCTGCCCATAATATTGAAGAAACACATGATCAAGTGCTGAAAACCAGATTAGAAGAAAATAAAAGGAATTCCTTGAGCAAGAACCTATGATAAAACTTAGTAAAATGTTCTTTACAACGAAGCATCATTGGTATCCTTGCGGGCAGTATCACAGATATCGTATGAAACAGAATCCTCCAAAAGACAGATGATATTGAGATTCATGGGAGAATTGAAGAAAAATGTTATCCTGTGCTTAGTTTGCCCCTGGAAGAAATACACTAATATTATATGGTAATAGTCAAATAATGTCTTTTCACATACTAAAAAAAAAAAACCCAGACATACAGCCTCTGCTATCACACTGCAGTATCTGGTAGTACAGGGGCCTTATGGGAGTTCCGGAAGACTCCAAGCAGCTGCTATGTATCAGTCTCATTATAGGAACTTCTTGGTCCTATGATAACAGTGTTAGCCATTTACTATTCCTACTGCAAACAATGAAGTTGATTAGGGGAGGTCAGGAAAGATATCCAGGGCCACAGCCAGTAAGTGACAACTTCCAAGTGAGTCCTCCACCTGCAGACTGTTTGGTGCTCCATTCAAGTGCCAGTAGGGTTCATGGTACTTCTACCATGGTACAGCATTCCCACTCTGCACATGGAACATTCAACTCAAGGCATATGCTTTCACCACAAATTTGTATTTTC